>JAJKFJ010012940.1:0-11924 GCA_027382625.1 Tetmemena sp. SeJ-2015 | reverse complement strand
AAATGATGAAATTAACAAACAACTACTTTAATTAAGCAAAATCGGCATTTTTGTTCTAAGGGAACCACAGATATATCTATTTCTTGGACTCAATTTTTGCATAATTTATTTTGAGGTAGAATTAAGGAAGACTGATTCTTGTGGAGCCAGCTAATAATATTGAAGCACTGAAGAAATTAAAAATATAGATATAAGACAGCGACATTTCATAAAATTAAGGGACATTTGAATCACTAATTTATGCAGGAAGTAATTTAATGAATATAATTTTAATTCGATGGTGCTTTTGCATAATTGCAGTATTTTAAACAATAAGTTTTCAGAAGCAAGAGGTTCTATTGGTCTTACAATAGGCCGAGATTCTACAATCCAGATTATTTAATCAACTATTTAGAATAACACAGCACTCGAGGGAGGAGTTTTCTATACTCAAGAGTAGGGACTAGCTTAAATATGATAATTTTATTATAAAGCTATCATAGATAAATCTTTTGTTTCCTCAAACTAGGCATAAAGAGGAGGAGTAATTTACATTCAAAATGAAGGATAGGCTCAGATAATTAATTCTACTATCCAAGATAATCATGCGCAAGAGGCTTCACTTTTTTATATCATCAACTCTTAAAATGATATTTTCATTTATGAGCTCCAAGTTATTGACTCCTCCATATATTAAAACTACTTAGACAACGATAAGAATGATTCTAAAATTATAAATAAATGCCATCATTGTTTATCATTAAATTGATTTATGATGAATACTACAACATTTAATTAGTTAAGGGAACTCTATATTTTGAAAACGTGACAGTTTCTGTCATTGATAAGTTCGTAAAACTTGAATCTGCAAGCAAGATTAATCTTAAAATAAAAGAACCCTTTTTTATATAACTTATAAAATAATTGTTCTGGAAAATTAAACATAATTCAAAAATTAATAGATCGATTTACTTTTATTTTTATTTTTTTTTAAAAAAGGAAATGATGCTTTAATATTTTGAATTGTTTGATATTTGTTGGTATCCAAATTTATTGAGCTAAAATATAATTAGTTAGTATTTTAATTTAAATAAGTTTACAGCCAATAGTTTCACTATGCTAAATGTTTCTAGTACCTCCTTACTTCCTTTAATAAGTTTGGCATAGTCTGAATTAGATCTAATTGACTCTGCATTCTTGAATTTAAAGCTGATGACGTATGCAATTATTTGTGATTCTAAATCAGCATTGAAAGTAGAAGACTTTTATGGATTCAACTTAAGCAATCCGCTTTTCTTCATACATGATTCTTAGGCTTCTATAACTGGATTTAATTTGTAAAACTCTGTTCTTCCTATAGCATTTATTTTATTTCAGTCTTATATCCAGATAGACAAATCTCAGTTAAATCTTAGCTCATCAGAATTAAGTAGTATTTAAATTTCTCAAGGTGCAGTATTACAAAGTATCAACTCAGATGTGCTATTATCAAATACAGTATTTAATGGAATTAACAACCGAGCTACCCAGTTTCTATAAAGTGAGGCACTAATTACAAATTGTTAATTCACAAATCTCTCAAATTTAAATACTGATGGGATTGCAATATTGTCGGATCAAAGTTCAATCACTATAAAATATTGCAATTCAAGTGACAATACTGCAAGGAATGGAGGCGCATTTCTTCTCAGAAATTTGAAGGCTTATTCTTAAGTTCTTCAGATTTTGATTAAAAATAAATCTGAGCTTTGAAATTATAAAAAGTTTAATTGTGTAAGAAATTTAAATTTTAAGAATATCATTTCATATATTACGAATTTTAATCATTTGATTGAGAATTCTATTTTCGAGAACAATTATGCATATCATTAGACTATATTTTTATCAGAATGGAGGTTCAATTAAAATTTACAACCAAGATTTTCAAATAAGCAATTGTTCCTTTTCAAAAAACACAGCCTATGGATCAGGAGGAGCTGTGCATATTAGCTCTTAACCTTTACTTTAACAAACTGAGATAAAGGAATATTAAGTTGATTATCACATAGAGAATTCAGAATTCAAGGAGAATAATGCATTTATTCAAGGAGGAGCGATTCACTACTCAGATGCAAAGCCAGAAGGAATTGAAACTTCTTATTTCGTTTCCAATTATTCTTAAATTAAGCGCCTTATGGAAACGATTGGTCTTCATATGCAACCAAGATTAAGCTCTCTGAAGATTCTGAAAATGCTTTGGCGAGAATCTCAAGTGGTTAAAATCTTGAGTCTCCAGTAGAAGCAGGTCTTTATGACTAAGATGATTAGTTGGTTACTGTTGTGTAATAAAATGGCGCAACATTTATTTTAACAATAAGGTCAAATGATTTGAAGGTCAGTCTGACAGGGTCCCTCAGGGCTGAAGTTTAAAAAAATAATTGTTCAAAGCGGAATAATTAATTTCTATCCTTTAAGTATCAAAAGCTCTCCTGATTACTCTTCCACGATAGTCATTTAAAACCTATATATTTTGTTCTAGTTATGTTGTGCTTAATTTATATTAAAACTATTTAATAGAATTTGAATTGATTGAAGTATCGTAGATCATATCAGAATTTGGAATTACTAATTTATTTAAATTAGATGCAGAGAGTGTATAGTTGGTGAAGTAATAGTATCTTAAGAGTGCTAAATGTGCCCTGTAAATACTTATTCATTAAGTAAGATGGACATTAAATGCTAAAAATGTCCATAAAATGCTTAGTGTCCGGGTGGAAATGCGATTTATGTAAATTCTGGAAAATGGAGAAGTTCCAACACTTCCCTCTAAATTTATACCTGCTTTTCTTAAGAAATCAATAAATGCAAAAATATATTTTATTAAGAGGCGTGTTTGTAAGATATTTACTATTAATTTTATTAGAGGAGGTATTTTTATTTTTACCTAATAAAATAATTTAAAATATGAATAGTTAATGAATCAAGACATAAGTTAAGATTAACTAAATTTTATAAAAGTTTTATAACAGAGCGAAAAATGAATTTATACCTGGGATATATTTTTCTTGATAATTTTCAAACATTCTACACATTAATTTTATCATTATTCTTTTTTTATATAAAAGTAATACATAATCTCCAAATAAATTTGCAAGAGATATCTATAAAACTTGTACTTTCATAAAATGTAGTTTCGATTAAAATTTTGTAAATTATATGTTTTAAAAGTACACTATGATTTTTTTAAAAAAAAATAATATTAATATTATTTTTGATAATTGGATAAATTTATTTAGAGGAGGTCTCGAATCAAAATGTCTCGAAGGTTACACTGGGAAACTTTGCAGCGTTTGCTAATCTAAAGAGAATGAGATTTTATTTTTATTTACTCCCAAAGTGATGGAAGAAAATGCGTAAAATGCAAGCCACTAAAAATAATAAAACTATCAGTATAGATAGTAATGTCTCTACTAATAACAGTGATTCTTTTGGGCTACACAAGTCTAATGCTTATGTACATATAATTTTTTCAAGCTAATTTTCTTATAGTATTATTTCTCGAAATCCTAAAAGAAATAAACCCTAAACAACTCTGTTAAGAATTTTAACTGGATATTTTTAAGTGCTAATGATATGCTAAAACTTTCTACTCAAATAAATAAAATGGCCAGAAGAGATTTTGGAAGCACTCTCCTATTTTTCCTTTCTTAGCTCTTCTCAAGAAACTGTTCTCTCACTCGAATAATTTTAAATTTTTTTCGAGTGCCTGCTTTAAATTAAAATTATTATGATATGCTACTTTAAGGAGGATTACCAAGAGATTTAAGTGGATTTTGCAAAATCTTAATTTTTGGATTGTTGCCATTCATATTTGGAACTGTTTGCAGCTTGATTAAATAGTTTTTATAGTATAATTAAAATGATAAAATATTGGACCCTTGACATAAAGCGTTGCTAATATCTCCTTGGTTGGGGTAGGGAAATTAACCATGTTGAGTTTTTCTCACTTGATGCGATCTTGTTTTGCAATACTTCTGTGAATAGTGGATATGATGAGCCCTGAAGTTGTGAGAGAAGTTCATTACTCCAAGTTGGATGCCCTGATCTTAGATAAATAATCTTTCTCCTCAGATGCAAGCAGTAACAATCGTGGTTGAAATCGTCTTGTGAACTCAGGGTAATGTAAGGAAAATATCGTGAGGACTGATTTTGCTTTCATTTTCGGATAGAGTATTTTAATCTAGACCATTGGCATTATTCTGCACTATGTCATATTAAGTGCCAGTATACACCTTGGATAGTACTTGACCTACCAGGAGGCTTAGGCATTTGCTATGGCGATGTTTTCGTTTCTAAGACTAATCAGCAAAATCTGATGAATTTTGGCTAAGCGTTATCCAGCCAGAGTCAGGAGCCCATAATGGTTACTAACAGGTTTGCTAGTATGATTGAGTGGATTCCTTCATCCTAATGGAAGTGAAATTTCACAGCCACTAGAGACGCTTTGTAGACAAGTGTTCTCAAAGGTGGTTTATCTAGTTATTCATGTCTTTATTTTTACACTTACAGCATTATTCCTTAATAGCTCATATTTTTTATGTGATATGGATATTTCATGCGCTTATTTACAATTTAGTTAAGAAACCTATAGTCAACAAATTGAAAGCATGAGAGTTAAAGCTGAAAATCTAAATCATCTTTTTCATTATAGCATAACTTTTATTTCCTACTATCCTCACAAATATGTTCAGTCTATTCTAATGCTTCTCTTATGAGGATGGCCACAGCTATCTAATGCTAAATAAATTAGAAATTAAATAACTCAACATGGACATATAGTGTTAAGGTGATTATCATCGCAGGATGGCTTTAATTTTTATTAATTTATTCTTTACTTGTGGGAATGCCCTTAATCTGCTTTTGGTGCTTTATCTACCCTGCTTTCATTTTTGCTAAACTAAGAAATTCCAAAGCGGAATTCATGCATCATACTTTCCTTGTAAGGTATGGAATATTTTATGTTGGGTTAAATGATAATGCATACTTTTGGGAGATCATTATCATAACTTTAAAGAAGCTGATTTTCATTTCTATTGCAACTTTTATACCTTAAGACTTCGCAGTAGTAAATAAAATTTAAAGGCTTTGATTGGGCTGTTCCCTTTGTTTATTTAGACTTAGCTGATGAATTCAATACAGCCTTACATTGACCCTCGCTTTAATCGTTTAGACTATCACGCCACTTACGCTGCTGTAAGATCAATCTTATTTTCATAGTAAATTTAGGCAGCGACTTTATATGGAGGCATTTTCTTCACATCTGATAATATACCTCTCTCCAAACCTTAATTTAATATTGCAGAGAGTTAAATAAAACCACTTATGTATATTTTGTTCGTACTTATAATTGGGTATAATTGTGTATTCATTGCCTTGTGGATTTCAAATATGGTGCTACTAACTTTGATTCAATTAATTATAATATTAAAAGCTCAGTACCTTCAATCAGGATATAATTTTTTTTATAAAGAAGGCAACTGAATTCCCCCCTTTTACTCTCAAAAATCTTATTGCAATTTTGAGCACTTCAGAAGTAAGCAGCTAGTTTATAGTGAAAAAATTAAAACATAGCTATTTTCTTTGAATTACCAAGTAAGCCCCTAGATTATGAAAAATATCTACCCTCATATGTGGTAGATGTAACCTCAGTAACCAGTATGGTACCCATTACCCTACCATTTTCGACACAAAAAAATTAAAAAGTAATCATTTCAAGGAAAAATAAATCTATAAACTGTAGCATATACCTCACTATCAGTATATATACACAAGATATTATTGGGGTTCTAATATGGTATGGGGTGGAGAAATTGAGGATCAATCTGCTTCCACATTTTTATGTAATGACAAATTGTTTTTCATGGCATTTTTTCGAATTTCTCATTAAACTTACAACGATTGTTGATATCAAATTTAACTTAAAAATAAAAATAGTAAGTAAAGTAAAGTAAAGTAAAATTTTAGGAATGGAATTAATAATCAATTTCAAATCTCAGCACTTAAAAGTACTAGATAAGAAACCGTACTATTATCCTATGTAAAAAATAAAAATAATTTCTGGAATGAGAATGAATCCCCTCTAGTTATTTAATTAAGTAATAACTTTGATAACAATAATTATTAAATTTGCGAATATACTCAAAGCAATTCAACAAATTGATTTATTTATTTGCCAGTAAAATTTACAGTTTCAAGAAAACTGACACCCTCATTGAAGATTACGAATCAAACCTAAAGAAATTATATATTTTAAATAGTAAACTTTTTCAAGTAGATTTGACTCGAGACAAAATTCGATGATGAATTCTTAAAAAGTACTGTTGCCTTTTTCGCCTCTTAAAAAAGATTTGAGCACCTCATTTTTCTCAGATGGTTCGCCTATTAAGTAAAACGATATCTACCTGTAGTCTAATAGTTAAGTTAACAAAATAATATTGGTTTATTATAAGCGTAATAAAAATTGACTTAAGATTTTTCAGATACCGCCTTGAAAATGTATAAAATATTATTATGAGTCCTATTATACCTGAGAATTATCAAAATAAAAATTAAATTTTTTGTCTAAAAATAATTTTAATGGCGATGCTTAATTAAGAACTTCAGATTAAGATTTTAATTTTAATTTTGTGAGTGAATTTAAATAAAATTAATTATGGGGCAAATATGAATGATTGATAGATGTTAATAGAAATATAAATAAGATTTGATTTTAAAAGTAGCTGATAGTAATTTAATTCATTCTATTAAAATATTTTTTGTCACGGAATTAGTTAAGCTTTATTGTCCCAAGTTCTAACTAGGGAGGCTTGACTTACAAAAGTCGGAAGAGAACGTTGGAAGAAGAGGCAGTCAGAGAAAAGAAACTAAAAGAATATCTGAGAGAAATAGCTTACGATCAAGACTTCCTCCCAACTCAAAGTCAAATCTAAAATGGAAAATAATAAGAAAAAAAATAAGAACAAAAAGAAGAGACAGGAGAAAGAAGTTAAAATTACATATATAAGGAAATTCGCCATTTTAAAACAGAATTATAAATAAACTTGCAATATTAATTCCGAGTATTTAATAAATAATTTAAAAAGGGTGAGCTCAGCTGTATCATCACCTACTAGAAAGATAAGACTATCGTTTTAAGGTTTAACTATAAAATTTGAAAAAAAATTTAACAATCCTCTACTATTCTCTTTGATAAAGTAAGATTATTTATTTATAACTATTTTAAGCTTCATAGTAATGAGCAAGAAAATTGCTAAAAATTGAGATAAATAAGAGTGAAATGAAACTACTATAATGTATAAAAAATTATGAAAAATAACTTTTGCAAATTACTCAAATTATAATATAAATGATAGATATCCCAACTTCAATAGTGTTAAAATTTGTTAGCACTCTTATAATTGTGCAAAAATTTCAAAATGTAATTACATTGATAATGCATTCTTATTCATCCCATATTAAAAGAGGTAGAATAAGAAATAGGAAACGCCCAAAGAAGTATAAAGATCATAATTCTACAGAATATAATCTTAACTGAACAAATCAAAATAGGCATCTTAGGATTTAAGTATATTTTATTTTAACTAAAAGATTAGCCATAATTAGAAGAAATTAAAAATTTCTAAGATGAAATTTTCACCGATTCAAGCTTTCGCAGCCCATAATCCATTCGAAAGGGAGCTATTAAAATAATAAGCTTCGAGAAGAGTAGCGAACATAAAAGTGAAGAGGAGGGGAGATAAAACTAACAAACATCATCAAATATTTTAAATTATTTAATGTTAAAGAGAAAAAGATCAAGAAGCGAACTAAAAAGAAATTCAAAAAGCCAAAGAAAGTAGAAGGTGAAGATCTAAACTTTAAGAAAATTTATTTAAAAAAATAATTACGTATTTAATTAATAAATCTTTGATATCATTTTTGGAGCTTTTGATAAGAGCAATAATCCAAAAGAAGGAGATTCAAAGATAAAACAGATTTTATAGAAATAGCTGGAATTAAAATTTGTTTCATAGTTAAAATCTTAAAACAAAAATAAAAATATATTGCAGGAAAGATGACGACTTTGCTTCAAACTTATTAACTTGATTTAATTATAAAATTTTTCAAAAATTAGAGCAACAGAATTAATCTTAAAAACCAGTATTTAATTTTTAGCTTAATTATCTTGAGCTGAGTGTTTTTCTTTAAGGTATTAATTTGCAAATTGGTAAAAATATTAAACTAGCCAGTGAGAACCTCTTTAAATAATTTTTATACATCAATCAAAAAAAAATATAATCTAGCGGATTATCAATCAAATCTGCTAATGCTCTTCATTACGAGTGAAGAAATATTTCAAATTAAGAAAATGAAAGTAAACCAAAATGACCAGATTATCATAGAATCTCTTATGTTTTCTGTTGCTTGCCTAAAAGGATTCATTGCGATGATTAAACACGAAATTTAAAATTCATGATTCTTTCAAAAATCGCAAAGTATTTTTAATCTTGATAAAATAAATTATTGTCCTTTATTTCATCATTTAAATAACTAAAAAGCTCAAGTGTATTTGGACTTTATCTTTAAATAATTAAATTAATTTTTATCTTTTCTTTAAGGCGAATATGAGCTCTTTTACTAGAATATTTTTCACGCTTAGTTTTGCCAATAAATTAACTTATGATATTTTATAAATAAGCTTTGAAATAAACTTTTCTAAATTACGATTCTTTTTTCAAGTCCCATTAAGTTCATTAAAATTAATGTTTGCCCTATCTATAATTCAAAGGCTGTTTTATTGCTTCTTTTTCTTAGGGTTAAATATTGCTTCTAATAGAAAACTTCAATCTTAATCTATCTATTATATTAAGCTTTCATCAATTACAAGCTCCTATTCGTTTTAAAAAATTTAATTAATCTCGCTAAATATTAACTTTAAACATCACCACCATTTCAACAACCATCATCACTAATTTTATTTGTCGGGCTTGCTATTTTTCAGCAAATTTGTGACTAATTTAAAATGAAAGAAGTTCTGAGTGAGAGATAAATTTAGTATTAATTCTAGGTAGAATAAAATTATTTGGAGATAATTCAGATCATCGGTTGATATAAGTATGATTTCAATAATTTATTAATATCTCACAAATCTAATCTAAACTCAAATTTATGATGAAATGTAAAATAGAAATTTATAGCTCTAAATTAAATCAAAATATTTTATACTATAAAATAAGGAAATAGAGATGTATTTATTGGAAATAGAAAAAAATATTCATTAATTGATCAAGATAATTTTATCTTAAGAAGATTCAAAAATCTTAATGAGCAATAGTTGTATTTTAAAACTGGAAAAATGAAAAGCACGCATCTGAATAGTTGTTGTGGAAAATTAGCAGTCTTTGGATTGCTTATGCTTAGCTCAGTCTCGGCTCTAAGTCCGCTTAGAGACAACCTGAGGCTGCAGGCTTAATCTGAAAACGGGTTTGCTTAAAAGTCATTTAATATTTATTTATTAATTATTTATTCTAAAGTAAGAGCGATTACAGATCTAATCTATTTATAGGATAGAGTAGAGACTCAAATCATAACAGGCAGACACTCCTGCTAGAAGCGCTTCCTACTACATGGAGCAATCGTTTGAGGAGGACGAACTATCTGGCTTCGTAAAAATGCGCCCTCGCGAATTAAGACAGAGACAATTAGTGGAGCGGGCAAGGCTTCGCCAATCTGATCCCATCTACGTTGATTCATAATAAATATAGCAAATTGCTATATTGATGTGGACGTTCCTTTCTAAAAAATTTTAATGTGCATTAAATGTTCTCAGCAACTCCCTACTATGACTATTTTGACAACTTCATTCTTGGATTCAAAATTGAGACCGACGTGCCATCCTCCTCTGATTGTTTTGATGCATTGGTTTTCACTCTAGACGACTGGACCTATTTCCAAAATAACATCACTGAGCAAGAATCTTCTGCCAACGGCTTCTGGGCTGCTCCTCTCCTCAACGCTACTTATAACTATGAAATGAGCAGTTTGCATTTTAAGTTGAT
The DNA here is from genome assembly GCA_027382625.1 of Tetmemena sp. SeJ-2015. NCBI lineage: Eukaryota > Ciliophora > Spirotrichea > Sporadotrichida > Oxytrichidae > Tetmemena > Tetmemena sp. SeJ-2015. The sequence continues at coordinate 1,869 of JAJKFJ010012940.1, read as the reverse complement.
GCTACTCGAGCAATTGGTCGTAATTTTTCACAGGTTCCATTAAGGTGCTACACATTTGGAACTGACTATCAAGCCTTTTTGGCAGTACAATATACAGGCTTCAATGGAAATGTCGGCAACATCATTCAATGAATAAAATGTATAGAATTATGATTAAAATGAAAGTTGATAATTTTGGCCTTTGTGTTTAACTTGATGGGCAACGCTCTTGCAATAAGAGCAGCAGCTTTGGCTATCACGAACGACGTGAAGAACTAATTCTATACTGATATAGCTCAGCAGTATGGAAAGATTCTTCGACTCAAGTTTAATAATCATTGCTTATAAGTTATAATTGACTTACGATCATGTTCAGCATGAGTCAGATTACATCTGACACCCTAACGTCTTCTGAGGACCCGCTCGTGAAGTTTGAACATGGCAACTATGCCTTCAGATAATTCCTACTCCAAGTTATTTAAAATGTGATAGATAGTTACTACAATAAGTTTCAGACGGATAGATAGATTATGACCACGAATTGTTGAATACTGTGGTGAAGTTCGTTGACAAAAATCCCTTGGTCTAAGAAAAAGGAGGTCTTTCTAAGATCTTCGAGAAAGAAGTCAATAACCTTATCACTTCATTCGTCGGCAAGAATATTCAACCCATTCTTATAAGCTATTAATAATTGTTTACGAGAGATTTGCATAAATTGCATTGTGCTTTATATTTGACTTAAGAAGTCTAATTTCAAAGTTTATTAAATAAAAACTAGAGATGAGGAAATCCTACTAAATGAGAGGAGATTTTATTTTTATAAATATTGTAGCAAGAGCATTTTCACCCAAGAAATTCAAAGCTTTTTTAAACTCTTAATATTTAATTAGCTTTTGCTCTATGAATTTATTTTTAAATTGGTCCAACCATTTTCCATATTAGAATTTTTCTATTCTAAAAAATTCTATCCGCTTATCTTTTTTACTTCATCAGTTGTATTTATTCTTGCAGATTTGAACTTATAGAACTTGATTGCGGCATTTGAACCTTCAACAGACATTAAAATATGCAAATTTTAATTTTTCCACCATTTTTAAATTAACTCAATTATTTATTAAAAATAATTTACTACATAAAAGTAAAAATTAATTAAGATATCTAAATCTTAAAGAAAATATATAGCTAAATTAATTTAAGTCGTAAGTTATCATTAAGAAGAGACACTAATTTAGTGTAACTTAGAAAATAAAAATTCTAAGTAAATTTAATTAAATTAATTTAACAATTTTGACCCTCTTTCTTATTTAATTAGACATCTATCTGCTTATTGCTGGTATTGGAAACGGAATTATTGATGTGTATATTTAATATTTAAAATAGTTAAATGTGCTGCCCACTGGCTCTTTCGTGAAATACTGCAGAGTTAATTTTAGAGTAAAATTTATTTACTTTAGAGATAATATCACATCTATTCAAAATGGGTATGCAAGTTTGATAGAGAACTGGGGCACTGACACCACAAAATCTCTCACCGCTTATGCAAAGCTCCTCCACGGTTTTGGTGAGGCATCCTTCAACTGCTTCTACACTATCACAGATCCTACCAATTCACAAGAGAACCCCAGTGGACTAAAATACATCGGCTGGAACATCCTCTACAACTCAATTTTATCTTATCTCTCTACACATTACTTAACTTGGGCTATTTGTACAATGACATAAGAAAGTCTATCGAAATCTTCAACAGTGATGTTTCGAGCTATGGGCTGCTTGGTTAGTATATAGGAGACTTCCTCATCAGATTTGTCTACAGTAGATACTCTCTCGTACTAGCTGCAAGAGCCAAGGCTAAGGCTGCAAGTTCATGAGCAACCAAACAGGGAGAATGAA
>JAJKFJ010012939.1:0-11925 GCA_027382625.1 Tetmemena sp. SeJ-2015 | reverse complement strand
TCTTTGAGAAAAGTACTTTAGTCTGATTTCTTCATTATCGTGTATCACCTTATTCACTAGCTATCAATTTATAATACTTTAGTAAAAAGCTCCTCGAAGTTAGAAGTCACCTCTACAATAAATAATTTAATGATTCCTAGGTTCTCAGTAAAGATTTCACTCAAATCTTAAGAAGAGTCTGCTAAGCTGGAAAACAAATGTGAAATGCTCAGAGAAATGTTATGCTCGTCTGTCACTAAATTAAATTGAATATTTTTAAAATATAAATAACGTATTGATATTATTCTAATCATTTTTATAAACTAAAAAATGTTTTTAAGTTTAAAATTCATATTTTGGCAATTGATAATTAAATTGAGTAAAGTAAAGTAAAGTAAAGTAAAATTTTAGGAATATAATTAATAATCAATTTAAAAACCAGCACTTATTCAGTACTAGTTTGAAAATCGTACTATTATCCTATGTAATAATTAAATTGAAATAATCTTCTTTGAATTAATTTATAATGGATTGAGTCGAAAATTTAATATAAAGTTTAATTATCACACAAAAAAAATAATTTTTTGATTTATAGCGGGATAAATTTTGGAGAATTTTATTAAAAGGAAGATTCTAGTGAATTTATAAGATTTCTAGTTTTCGTGGATTAGAATGCACATATGTAATTTGAAATACATAGTCATCTATTAATATAATTTTTGAAGTCACCCACTGGAAAGAATGCATGTTGAGATCGCAAACTTCATTGCAACTGGCACTGAACTCCTTAACCTTGAAATTAACAAATTTAATTGGAGTCCGCCACTATTATTCCGAATGCTTAACTTGCTTGGTGAGCAATTAATTATTAATTTAATAAGAATGAGTTAATGGGAGAATTATAACATTCAATGTATTTATTGAATATCGTTAGAAGTTAAACTTAAATAATAAGTGGCCTCCTGATCATCTTAAAAGGGGTTTAGTTCCTTGTTTTCCTCAATCATCATAATCATCGAAGAAGAAACCTTGAAGCTTACTATCAGCAAGATATTCACGGGTAGTATGTTTCCATTCCTTTGCTTTATATACGACTCTCTCTTTCTGTTAATGATGGAGCTTTTGCCACTATAAAAAATATTCATGAACCCGTGGATGAACTTCAAATGATTCTCGGCAACTACAGACGGCATCAACTTGTTTAGCACCATCCCTTGCACTGAACTACTTTCATACAAGGTCAGCTTAGCTGCCTATCTACTCATTCATTACAATTTTTACAAATAAGATTATCTGAATTTAAATACCTTGATTGAAGTCAGCTTCATCTCATTTTTGAAGGAGAACTCAGCTATTTAATAAAAAGAGCTATGATAAATCCCTTCTCAGATTAATCACTCTAATCTTAAAGCTATGTTTTATATTTATCTTGCAAAAAACTCTTATTGGAAAACATTTTGAGAGACTGTGCTTGCTTGTAGTTAACGAGCTCATCATAAGCTTCTTTGTTCTTGAATAGCACCTACAAATAAGTTTAGAAGAGTAATCGTTATTACAAATTTGAAAAAAGAAGCCATCATCAGGTATAACTTTGTATCTTTAATATTATCAAAGAGATACTACTAAAATAAATACTTTATATGTTGTTATCTGTCTTATCCTAGTTGTTTTCTAAGATGCTGTCATAAATACATTTGATGTCATCAATGGATTTAGAAATGTCGCACCCCTCCAAGAAAAGGTTTACGTTATTTCTCTCATAGACTAAATTATTCCAAAACATGCCCACTTTATCAGTAGTGTATTCTAGCTTTAATTGCAACTCAGTGTAAAGTTAGTTTATCTTCACCATCTAAATCAATATATTTATGGTTTATATTTAAATGATGTTGATATTGCTGGATGTGTTTGTGAGTTGGGATTGCTTTGAATTCGCAAGGCTTTCTTTCTCTTGCATTAACTTTTCCAAGTGATAAACATGAACTATAAAAAATGATAGAAATATATCATCTTACTTAAAAATGAATGAACCATTACCTAAGTTCTGTTTATAAAAGAGTAGCTATTGTTGTTCATTAAGTCTACCAGCAGAAAGTAGGCCAGATGCACATTAAAATAAATTCTCTACGAACTCAAGGATGAAGTAGACTTGTAATAACTTGTTCTTGTAATGCTGCAATCTCTTTTTCTAATTAGAATCTTCTTCGGAGTTGTCAGAGATTCTTTAGTAAGTTGTCCTATAGTTTAGCAAATGCTTTACGTATTTCCTTATATCCTTGTCAAGCAATTTCAGTTTCTTAGAGCTGCTTAATAAATTATGAAGAGCTTTATGAGATTGAAGATATTATTTATTTAAAAACAAAGAAATATATATATATATATATATATATATATATATATATATATATATATATATATATAAGACCAAGTTATCAAATCTATTTAATTACTAATTTAAAGTTCGGTTTAACAGAAATACCCGATTTATTCAACATTAAAAATTAATAATTTAATCATCTTACTTGATTGCATATTATTTTCTTATAATATTTTTCCAATTAGCTTCAGTGCGTGTAATTAAGACAATTTTTGAGTCCTTTGGTATCTTACCTTAATCTCTGAAGGTTTTGGACTCAAAACATTAAAATATATTCAAGTTATATTTTTCCATTAATTGTAATTTTTAGAGAATGCCTAGGCTTAGATTTCAAGCTTTGTACAATTTCACATTTGAAATTATTGCTCAGAGGAAGTAAGAGAATGTTTGCACAATTGAGAAAACCCTAATTTATAATTTTACCGAATAGATATCCTTCCAATATTTTTTATTACCTTTAATTTCAGCACTACTGAGAGACGGTTATATCATCTTTCAACCCATTATTTATTTAATAAATTGAGCTGCTTTTCTAAAAGTGCTTTAAACAAAATTAGCTAGGTGGGGCTAAAACTTGCAAATAAAACAATTTGAGAGTGAGATTTAGAGGATGAGTCTCCTTGAAAAGAATTCAAACTCATATTTTGCGGAGACTGCTTCATATTCCTTAGCTTCTTTCCTACAAATATTAAAAAATTAAAGAACTTATAATTTATAATACATAAAAATTGAAGAGGAAAATATCAACCTAAAAAATATTATATAAACAATTGAATTTTCATAAAATTTTAGTTATCACAATTTAATGCATAATTTTTAATTAATTAATAAAAAGATTGAATAATCAATACTTTCAATTTTTTTAAAAGAAAAATATTCATCTTTGAATGAAGTTGGGGAATAAAAGTAGAGAACTTAAAGCATTTCATAAATATATATCTTTAAATAATTAAAAAGCTATACACATTAAATATATATTCCTTTCTTATTGGTATGCTGTTTGGTATCTTCTTTACTAATATAGTTAAGTGAAGTTGACTTGAACTTGCTGTATCAATAATAATAAAGATCCAAATGCAGATTTAGGATTCTTGTCGAATATCCCATTGCCAGTTAGAACTGGTAACGACGCTTTATTTTAGTGCAATTGATTAAATGTGCTGTGTGGGGCAGTTACCGCTCCCTAGCTTTAATGCTTTACACTATCTGTGGTTTAATCTTACAGCTAATAATTTTGATCTTCTGAGTTCATGTTAATTGAGTAAAGCTGGTCCTAGTCGTATGTAATCTTAATCATTTAACTAGTTTCTGTTATCTCATTAGCTTAAAATTAAATGACCTTAATAGCCTGAGAATTCTGATCTTGATTTTAAGCAGATATTAAATGCTGCTTCTTCTTGAGCATCTTGAGGATTGCCTTCTCACTCAGATTAAATAAATAAGGCATTGAACTTGTTTTGGGGACAAGAGATCTAATGGAAGGTCAAATGACTCATCAGCTCCACCTTCATGGAGTGATCAATCTCCAAATACTAATTCAACAGAAATACTCCCTCGTCATAAATTTCAAAGTTATCCTTACGAGCAGCCAAGTTCATCAGTCGCTCAAACTTTTACTCTTTCACGCGCAGGGTTACTTATCTTAAAGAATACAGCAGCAGGGGGCTTATGCACAACCAAAATAAATAATAATAAATTATTCATTCTATGAACCCTAAAGCAAAGAAATTAGTAATCAATTATATCTATTTATTAAATACTTGTCATCCAACACTATTTGAACTGCTTTTATTATCAGTAAATTATAGTAAATTTAGAGAAAATTTATTTAAATTAACTTACTACTTCAAATTTAATAAAGAATGAAGTCTATATAAACTAACTAATATAGAAAATATGATTTCATTTCATATACTTTTTAAATATGAAAAGATGTTTAAGTGAGAAAGAATAATTTTAATTTTTTAGGCTAAATTAAACTATATCTGGCTCAAAGTAAAAAAGCCATCAAAGTAGATGTGAATCCACTATAAAATACTCATCCACTTTAATAATTTTAAAATATTCATAAATGACATTGTTGAACACCAGAGATTTGTAAACTCTAAGATAAGTCTTGTAATATTACATATTTTGTAAGAGCAAATAAGCAGCGAAGCAATAAGCACTGGTATGTGAATGTTCTCTTGTTCAATTACCACAAAGTCCACAAAGAATAAGATCTTTTGCAATATTTCCATAAAGTAAGTCAGTTGCTGCGTCTCTGAAAATGGAAGAGTCTTATTTGGCACGCAAATGCTAATCAACAAGCTATTTATTATAGCTGAGAATTTAATTTTAAACAATTATTGGTGCTGCAAATTATAATTGGATAGAACTAAGAATTTGTAAACAAGCTTGTTCTACAGATCATCTTATGGATAGCAAAAATAAATAAGAGTTCAAGATATAGCAAATGCTCAGAGGCGGATAAAATTCGTTCATTCAGATCTTATGAAATTGAGATGCTTTTATATTATCCGTTCAGCCTCGATTTTTCAAAAACTTTTCAGTCTCCTTCTGTAAGGCCTGGACGAACGAGGTAGTTGCCATCTGGGTTAAAACTTGGTACTGTAAGCGCTCCTTGTCAGCCGAGTATTGCTAAAAAAATGTAAAAAAAGGTAATTTTACTTTATTAAATCCCACAATTGTAGGTTTATTTATGGACTGCAATATGCCAATTATGAATGGGTTTGAAGCCACTTCTCTAAAGTTCAGTAAAAAGACTAAATACAGTGGCTACTTACTGAGCAAGCTGGCTTCCTAGCCAGTAGTCAAAAATCGGGGCTGAACGTATAATATTTCCACTGAATTATCCACACATAATTATTTGATTAAAGTAAATAAATATGAGATGGTGGAATTAACTTCTAAATAAAAGATGCTTCAACTGTTATCTCCCATTGATCTATATATTTTAATTTATAAGAATATTCTGTAATTCGATGGATTCAGATGTTTACTGTGAGAACAGCAAACAAAATATAATTTATTTTGAAACAGAAATATACTCATAGAAATAGAAAAGATGTTAACAATCTCCAATGAGGATTTGCCTTAATTTCTCAAGTCAGCAATGTTGAACACTCAAAATATTATTACAAATTTCATTCCAATTATAATATAGTTAAAAATAGTGAAAATTCAATAAATTTTAATCTTATAGAAAGATATTTTAATTCTACCTTATTAACTTACATTTTAAAAAATTTAAATTGAAAATGATTAAATAAAATAATGATTGTCAAAGCAATGATTAGAGTTCCTGCGACTGATCTAATTAAAATCATAGCAAGAGAGAAACCCTTATAAACTGCACTCTTTACTTAGCTCTCCTCCTCCTCTCCTTCATACTTCACGTATTATCATCTAATTTTAACGCATTTTAAATAAATGCACAATTATATAGAAAATCTTTACAAAGAAGTGCAAAAGTTTTAAATCTTCTTTTTTATAATTAATCTTCTAATTTCTAATTAACTCCTCTGTAATAAATTTTTCAATTAATTTTCCTTTCTTAAACATAAATAGCTTTACATCTGCAAATGAATTTTAATTTATCAATAGTAAACAAAGAAAAGAACAAGTGTGAATAGCAGAGCAACAATACCGAACTAGCTGTAGATAGCTGGCTAGCTTTTAAATGAACCATTCACTACATCTAAAATCCCCTCTACTGCTTGAATATCCAACTTATTTTTTTTAAACACAAAATAATTGTAAATTTCTAACTCACTATTGTGCAAGACCATAATCATTTGTATGAATAATAGGAGCAAGTTGTCTAAGATAATGAGTATTGCATAAATAGAGGCGCTAATTAAGCTATTTAATAAATATTGTTTATAAGAGTCCATGTTATTTCCGCCAAACGATTTTTCCTCTTCTTCAAGAAGGACAGCTCTTCAGCTTTAAAAATAAGTATTCAGCAGATCTTTCTTGAGGTTTTAAGTTTCCTTTCATTTTGATTTTAAATCCTTTAATCTATATTGAAATATCACTTAAGCATTAATTTTCCCTGTGATAATCTGGTTAAATAAATTCAAATTAATTTAAAATAACTCTAAAAATGATAACTATTTAAAATCACAAATTAATTAATTAAAAGATAATTTAATTTTATTCTATTTTATTCATTATATTCATTGTGCATATGACCTGCTTTCTTAAAGTTTAAATAAGGAAACTTTAAACTATAACAATTATTTATATGATTTCAATTATGCAAAATTCTCTTCCCTAATCCTTCATCTTTATTATTAGCTATTAATTACAAATTAAAACTTTTTCAAATGCAAATTCAAATTTTTTAAAAAATTAATTTGAGTTTGGCTATAATACAAAAATATTTAAACTACTGCTTCAATCCTCCTAATTTCACTAGATAAAATTAATAATCTAGAATTGAAAGTAAAAGATTAAGTAAAATATAAAGGAAAGTTTGAACCCAATATTTACGATATCATGATATTGATACTGTTGAAACTCATTAAGTCTCTAAGGTTTCCAGCCAGTTTATGGCTTAAATTATTTTGAAGTACGATTCCTTATTTAACTTATCCATTCCTTCTCTAAAATAATTATATCTCATAATTATAAAAAATTTATAAAATAAAAAGGCTTGGATAAATTATTTAACAAATTATAGCAGGAAAGATTGATGGTGAGACAATATTTTGTATCTTTATAAATAATTAGAGTTATTCTTTATAAGTATTATTTTTAACCAATAATTGTTCTTTATATTTATTAAATCTATAGCAATTCTCCTATGACACTCTATATTTCAATTCATCTGGTGCATCATATTTACAGTCTTAGCAATAAAATTAAGACTTTAGAGAATTATTTAGAATTAGTAATAAATTTATTCGATAAAACATTTTAAAAGAGTAAAATAGGTGAAACTTTGCTATTTTTATTTATTATTTTTTTCATAAAAACTAAGTTTTTTATTAATTGTCAAGCGTAAGAATGCGTTTTAAAATTAAATAAAAAAATAAGTAACTTATAGTAGAAATCTTTTATTTCTTTTTATTAATTATTTTGACCTCGCTTCTTAAATTAAATGCCTCCCATAATCTCGTGGAGGTAGCAATTCAACTGCCCTTGAAACTTAAAAAGATTCTTCAACTGCTAACCCATAAATTAAATTCATTAGGAAGTTAGTTATCTGGCTAAATTTGGTGCATCCTCATCACCTCTTTGAATTCATTTAGAAGGTCAAACTTCGCAAAGTAAACTAAAGAAAGTACCATATTACATTTTAGGAAACAACAATAATTATTTAGTTTACCAGGATTTGAAATTTGTACTGATGCCATAAATGCTCTTCTACCCTCCTTTGATGCAGAAATGCCTCATCTAGTTCAAATTTTATGAAATCATGTCATGCAGATAAGTATGATCTCATTTATCTATTTTTAATAAGTGAGAGAGTCTTATGCTTTTTTAATCTCAATAACAAATAAGTACTCCTTCATGTCTGTATTGTAGCTGCCCCACTACATTTTTTGTGAGTCCTTCTTTTATAAATTGTAATTAACTTGCAGATAGTGATATCAGGGATGCGTCTTTGTCCGAATAACTTGGTTCGTTGTTCCTCTTCCAATTTGTAGAGGTTTCCATGGTCTTTGAGAGCATTTATCAATAAGTTCTAAACAAAGAAACGACTCTTCGTCTCCACATCAAGTGACTTTTCCTTTCCTCCGTATGCACTTTCAGCACTCTCTAATAAGATTAAAAAATAATAATATATTGATTCAACTTTATAGCATCATTTTTTATAAAAGAAAATAACTTTTTAAATAACAAGAATAGCAATCATTACCTTCAAATAGATTAAAATTACTATGATGAGTTGTATAAAAATTAGTCATTAAAATTTTTATCTTTGATAAAATAAGGATTTGAAATTCCTAAATTCAGTTTCTTTGTCCTTTTTAGGTTGAGAAGCAGCACACTTCACAAAATTTTCCTTTTTATAAGGATTCAAGTCCTCTTCAACAGATCTATAAATATCTCTTAATGCTTTGTGAAAAGAAGTAAGTTGCTCCTGTTAATCTAACTAAAACAAGAATTAATTATATTTTATTTATAAATAATTTGGCCTAATTCAAGTAGTAGCCCTGCTCCTTAATATGTTTAAAATATCCTTGTAAAGAGGAACATACAAAACTAAGTCATAGTGCTTGAGAAGTTTTGTAGTCTGCTGTATTGCTTTGACCTAGTCCTCGTTCTTGATCTTAGTATAAATATTAATGAGATTATCTTGCATTCTATTTCTGCGGCCAGTTTTACTCTTCCAGACTGCTCCTTTGGTTTTAGTATTCCTATGAAAGTCAGGTCACCCAAGTATTTCAGCTTTTGCTGATTTCTCTCAGTCAACTTAGAATAAATCCTATAATTAAGTATAATCTAGTTAGTCTCTTAATCTATTCAATATTTGCTTCAAGGAACTCTACACAAGCATAAAACAATAACAACTAATCACAAAACTGCAAGTGCAAGTAGTGTAAGCTCTCTCAGATAGTACTTAAACAGGGAAATTCATAATGGGCCGGCTATCTCCTTTCAATAAAATATAGAGGAAGAAATTTCTATTTTTAACTTCATTTAAAATGGATATGAATATAGTATGTTTTTAATTCATAAAGATCTTTATAAATCTACTCTATTCAACAAACAATACTTTATGAATTTTTTTTATCAGTATTTCATTTTAGTTTGTTAAGTTAAGTTTAAAAAACTTCAAATTTATTTATATAAAATATTAATGTTTTGCTATTTCAATCTATTTTCTATAACTTAAAATAAAAATTTGAAATCAGCTGATCTTTGTCGAAAGCAGCATTAACTATTTGAACTATTAAACTGTGAGCTTCTTGGTCAATCTATGATTGAGATATGTCTCCTTTTATTTTAGACTGCTATTATTTTTTGTTTTCCTATTTTTATTGAAAGCTTTAATCTATCTTAGTTTATTAAACTGGAGCTTCTGCATTTATAAAACTATGTGAAAGAAATATAGTAAGTTAGTGTAAGTAAATATATATAGCAGTAGTTGCAATAAAATGTTTTATTGATTGGAGCCTATTGTATTATTGCAAATTTGTTTCTTAGAAATATGAGAATGACTTTCTGAGTCACTTGAAGAACTAATGAGAATGACATCAGCTTCTATATAAATAGACAAAAATTCTTGCACAAACCGATTAGAGAGTAATTTACTAGAGAAAGAGGGAAGAGTGCCTTAGAGGGGTGTATGGCTTGTCTTTATATGAGTCTATTTTTTATTCAAGTGAGTAGGAAGCGGCTTTTAGACAGTATGCTTGCCTCTCTAGTTTTACTATTTCTGAAATTGCTGCTTGCTAGATTTATCTGGGAATAACAAATCACTACCTTTTGTGACAACAGATTCTTTATATCTTTTTTCAATCGCTTTTGAAGGCATGATCTTGTCTTTTTTTATTTGCTTACTATTTACAAAAATTACCTATAAACTTGATGATGAAGAGATAATATTTTCAGCTTATTAAATAAGATGTGTTCTTTAGAATATTTTAATTAGAAAAAAAGTTGGAATTATATTTTAATATTTAAATTCTACTTTGATATATAAGCTATTTATTATCTTAATTTTTAGATTATGATTAATTTAGGAGAATAGAATGGCTTATTTCATAATGAAATGCAGGGGGTTCGCTGTAGCTTGAGTCTGAAGTTTTACGTATGTTTAATGCCTTTCTTCTTTTGATGTCTTATAGAATGCTGAGGTCTTGACTATCATCATAAGTATCCAGTTTGGAAAAGCATTAACCTCTATCTTGTATATTTTTCCAACTCGCAAAATCATCTTGGATGCTATTGTGCTATTAAGCTTTCTTTTTGGCGTTTTCGTTTTGTAAAGTCTTTTTTACTTATTTTATTATGGAAGCAGGCTACTTCAACTCATTAAACTTGCTTCCAAGGATACTATCAAAATTAAACTCTCTGATTATTGACAGAATGCAATTAAAATACAGATTGAATATAAATTTATAGTAATTTATATCTAACTCCTTGTTGAAAATCTTTGTAAGAAGTTTATTGTTGATTTGTACTATCTTAAAGCATTTAGATTTACTGCATTTGCTCCCTCTAATACATCTCTTTTAGTAGATGGAGTAGTGTTTTTTGGTATTCAGAATAAGATTTTAAGCTATAATAAATTAGAAGAGTCTTGTTAAAGTTAAAAATTCCAGAGAGGATTTAAGTTTTAATCAATCATAGAATTCTGTTGCAAGTAGGACCTCATAATAGTATCATTATTTACAAAGGGTCCTGAGTTAGGAGTGTGTGGAGTCTAGCTAACTAAATGAGAGCAAATTAACAATGAAATATTTATGATGAGAGCTGCTATCAATATCAGATTGCGTTCACTAATTTAAATAAATGAGTTTCCTTGTGGCCTCTAAAAGCCACTGTCTTTTTTAAAATCTTCAGGATTGAGATGAGTCCTTGGAGTCATTAGCTGCGCTTGCTCCTTCTCTAAATGGAGAAGTTTAAAAACAAAAAGAAATGCACAAGATAAAAAACTTTGAATAGGTAAGAATGACTTACATAAATTAGCAAATAAGTTATTGCCGCTATTGTATTGATTCATAAGATTATAAGATTTGAATTATATTGCAATTTAAATACTAAATTATATTTACGCTAATTCTCATACTAATATGCTTTATTCAACCAAAATACTAAAAATAATGACAATTTACAAATTAAAATCCCATATAAATTCAAGATATAAATTAAAAATAAATGAAATAAATATAAAAATAGGGCTTGAAGATATTAACAAATATTTGATAGTAAATTATAATATTAATTCTAAACATTAAACTGTTTAGAATATTGTGAATCCTCACAAGTTTGTTTTGTTAAAAAAGGGCACTTAAAGAAGTGTAGTTAATTAACTTGTAAAATTGACGTCGACAGATATTTTAAAATTAATTACAAAGCTGGCAAATATAAAAATTTAAATAATGATTAGTTTATTTTATGTTTTAAGCTGTAGATAAACATGATTGTTAAATTAAAAACGGAGTGACTTTGATTTGAGGGTGAAGGCCCTAGATTAATATAGCTGGGAATTAAATGAAAAATGTAATTAATTTATATATTAAATTTAAAAGGAACCAATCAGTGACAATTAAAGTGCTTCATATTTGAATAATAATTTACCCATTCTATTTAGTATAAAATTTTAAGAATTTTATTTCCTTGCAACTTTTGTGTGTGAGCACTTGGTTAAGATTTAAGATTGTCACAAGTTTTGATGAAGTTTAATATGGAAATGAGGAGGAATGCGCATAGCATATCTCACTTCTGATACGTGGTGCACAGATGATTAAAGGAAAAACTAATATTATGATATTGGAATTAAATATCAAAAATTATCTGTGTACAAGTCTCTTATTAATATCATCTTTAATATATCAATCAATATTATTCATCGAAAACACGAGTGCGAAAACACGAGTGCGAAAACA
>JAJKFJ010012934.1:0-11928 GCA_027382625.1 Tetmemena sp. SeJ-2015 | reverse complement strand
ATAACAATCATTCTTTTGGAGGAATGGATCATTATGCAAAGATGAACATCGAAGATGCAGCGTTTATGAATGATAACCCCTATGATGATGATTTTGGAGGAGCTAACATGGATGATGATCAAGGGCTGATACAGGGATTTGGAGAAAGAGGAGCAGACGATCAAATGATGGATATCAGTGACATCTTTGGCGCTGCTAATGGAGGCCTTGATGAATCGAAAAAGTTGAATGGCTAGGCTGAAAACAAGATGAATAAGCGCTAAGTCTAAAAATAGAAGCCTATTATTAATGAAAATTAAGTTTAGTTCATAAGAAAAGAGCTGATGAAGTATGATAAGAGGACACAGCTCGCCAACAAAAGGGCAGCTAACAAGCAGTAGTAATTCTTAAATGAAATGAAGAACGATGATATCATCAGCAGCATGTCTAATCTCATGCTCAAAGGGTCTGGAGTAGCTTAATTCATGCAAAACTAAAGCACCTTCATGATGAACAACATGATGTTTAACTATAATGAGCCAAGCACTAACTTCACCGCATCTAACCAGCAACCTCTCAACTAGTCATTATTGATGGGGCCTCCTGCCAAGAAAGGAGATCAAAACCAAAAGCTTAGAATGAACTCTCTTCTTGATATCAATCCCGACGTTGGAAGCTTTTTATCTCTAAGTAATGATAATGACAAGACTGCTGCTTTCGGCAAGTCCTCTTTGATGGGAAATGCTTCAGCTAGTAAAACTAACATTTTCGACTCTCCTGATGCAAAGGAAGCTCAAGATACTTTGTTTAACTTGACTGATATGATGGGAGGCAACAGAGAAGAGGCCAAGGCTGATATGCTTGAGTAAATATAAGGAGATGGAGAACTCTTTAACCAGGGCGCTAATTGGGAGAATGATAACTTCTAGCTAGCTGGAGACGATATTTTTGGGTTTGGATTTTAAGATGCAAACATTCTCTCTCCAGTTAAGGCAGGTGATCATGTGGAAGGTGACACATCTATTCTCTTGCAGCCTCCTAAGTTTACAGATCAAGTTTTCAACAACAAAGAGCTCAGTGCTAGTAATTATAGTTCATGTTAAAATTAATCTATTTTAAGTGGCAAGTTAGATTATGAAGCACAGTTCTAGAAAAGAAGTGAGCAGACTTTTGATACATTGAAATCCTACATATCTTCTTTGCCCGAGTCTGAGATTAAAGCGGGCGCATACGGTGTGAACCAGCCCTAAAATTCTGTGAACTTTGCTAAATAGTTTGTCCCAGCCATGAAGAATGAGTAATAAACTTTGAAGGAGTGTGCTGTTTCTAACTTCTTAGATATCTTGTTCCTGAACTAAGCAAATAAAGTAAAGATTGAGCAACATTCTCCTATGCAGTTCTCTGATATCTATGTCTCTATTTGCACATGAAAATAATAACTTTTTAACTATAAATCAATTTGACTATCTTATTACATGAAGCACTTTTGTTTTTGCATAAATAAATCTTTGATAAGTTTCTCTTCTTTTTGAAAATATTAATTTATAGGAGCATGTGCTATCGATAAAATAATTAAATCACTAATTGAAAATTCTATCCATATTCCTTTTATTTTTAAGAGTCTTAAAAAGTTTGAAGCTTTCTTTGAGGATCAAGTGAGTAGAGCCAAGTGCAATCCAACTAATTAGGTGTGCTTAAGGCATCACTAAGGAAACTGATGACAGATATATTATCGCCAGAGATTAGCTGATGAAACTCCATCTGTTTCTTATGTTTATTGTGAAGGGGTGGTCTCCTCTCTAAAAGAAAAGGAATTTAGCAGATAACAATTTTATTACCTTCAAAAGCAAGTAATTTATTGACATCAAAACCATAGGCAGAATAAAAGTAGGATCGTGGCTTAGCCAGGAGTGAATGGCTTCTGGATAGAATTAGGGATAATTGCTTATCGTATTAAGAGCTCGCATCATTATAAATTGGCTGTAGAACTAATGCAAATCATAAATTTAGCTTTACAATCTTACAAAAGCTAGTTACGAGAGAATCCTAGATGGGGAATATTGCATCTTCATTTTCTCTTTCTCAATATCACTTAATCTCTATAGAGCGATCAGTTAAACTGAGTTTACATAGAATTTAGCATCGTGCTCTAGATCATTAAACAGAAATCTTTTGTAGGTTTGGCTGTGTTTATCCATGAAATGTTTATCATCGACGATTTTCTAAAAATTAAATTGACTTAAATTGAATGAGGTAATTTAGGGTAACTTACTTACTGCCATAAAAGATTTGAATGGTGTATATGCCAATCTCAAAAGCAATTAGACTGCAATTATAGAAGCTGGAAAGCTCAAGTCGTAGTTTAATTGTAGTGATTCTAATGAGGTGATCATCATATTGGTATCCATATTGACTAGCTGATTGTTTGTCTATCTTTCAAATAGAGTGTTATAGTTTCGCTTTTGTATATTCATCTAGCCACAAACCATCTGCTAAGATCTTTATGATAAGTCATTTAGTCTCGAGAGATGGTTTCTCCTCAGAATAGTTTTCATTTCAAATTAATTATAGAAATATTAAATTTGTGATTAGAATTGGAAGGACTTAAATTAAACAGTAAATCTACACTAAAAGATCGACACGTATCATCAAATGCTTATATCATTAAATGAATATAGGAGCTCATTCAAAATACTCTCTAGCCTCTACATCTGGGAAGAAGAAGCCACTGTGGACCTTCCATATTCCATTCTTGAGTTTTCCTCTTGCTGCGCTGATTTCACTATGGCCTACAATTGGGCAGCGTCTGCAGTTTTAATCGTTATACTTTGAGCCGCCGTCAGTGTATAGATAAAGGCCAGTATCTCTATGCTTTAGGTAGAACTTAGTGTAGATAATTAGCATATGCATTTTAACAATGAATCATAGTGTATCCATAAACATACTTGACTCCCTTCTCTTCTACGAAATCACTTTCACACTCTATTTCCCAGTTATCACCTCCATCTCCATCACCATTATTTCCAAAGCCACTCACCTCCTGTCTGCCGCTCACAGGTGACTAGAAGCTTGAATGAGAGTGCAAATTGCGTCCAGTATTCATGTGTTCCAGTCTGATCATATCTCCGCACTTGACTCTGACTCCTGTTCTGCAAAGTTCTTCATCATCCTTGTCGCTTTCTTTGACTATCCAGAGTGAGTTGTAATCATGATCATTATCAAAGCCTGTGATTGCTTGCTGTCCACTACCAGAGCCGTAAGAAAGTTCACTTGAGTGTAGGAAGTACATGGATCTCACATTCTGAATACGCACAGAGGAAGTGCATGTTATAGGTAATTAGTCTGTTGCTGACTGAATGTCTTCCTCAGAATAGTCAGTGCAGTTGGAGTGAGAAAGCAAAACACTCACAATTGTAATGTTAAGAACGATCGAGAAATTCCTTTTCATTTTTGATTTTATAATTTCAATGCTGCTTAAAATATAATTCAAATCTGATATTAGTTTTCCATGTTTAGAATCTTAAAGATATACCTTTATTATTTTTTTCAATTCATAACTTAATTAGCAAAAAAAATTAAATTTAAGATTAATAATTTTAAGTAATCAAAAAATTGAGCTAAAAGGAATGAATAAATTTTTACAATAGGCATTATAAATCATCATCAGAGCATAAATCATATAGAGTATATCAATTGTTGTCTGGATTTGATTTTTAAAATAAATCTTTTCTATCTTTGATCTTATAATTTATTAAATTTGTGCTTCTAAAAGGCGGGATGCAGCTCAGCTACGAACAAGAAGAAACATTTGACCTCAAAAGTGATGATCTTTCCTCCAACCTTCTTTATTATTTTATGAGTTGGAAGAAAAGCTTTTTACTGATTTATAATTAAAATTGTAATTAAGTAAGCTGGCTTCTTAATTTGGCTAATCATGCTAAGTTCGATCAGATAACAGCCAAAGCTAATGTTGTGCAACAAATACTTACTAAAAAGAAGAGGTTCCATCAATGAATGCCTCTCAAATAGATTTGAACTAGAAGAAAGTTTTACCTCACGGGACCTACTTAATTGAGGGATATGAAGTAAAGTTTCCCTATCAACCCTATCAAGTCCAGGAAAAATAAATTTTAAATTCATGGCATGTGTAATGAAGGCCATCAAAGAGAGGGAGAGAGCTGCTTTAGAAATGCCCACTGGAACTGGCAAGACTCTCTCATTACTAAGTGGTGTGCTTGCCTTCATGGAAGATAATTTAATTGACAAAAAAATTCTTTAAGATTATGGCTAGCTCATTATAGGATAAATACGAATACAGAATCGGAGGTAATAGATATTTGAGATAAATTCAATAGTAGACTGTGATTGAAGATCTGATGTTCAAATGGTTAACGTCTAGATGAGTGAATTTTTACTCCTAAGTTCGAAACCCATAGGTAAAAATATTTTTTATTTTTTTTTCTGACCAATATATTTAACAGCAGCAGTAATAGTAGTAATAGCAGTAGCAATAGCAGTAGTAAAAATATTTGAAGACATAAATAAGAAAATGATGAGGAAGAGGAAGATGAGGAATTTTAATTAGGGAAGAATAGTTTAAAAAGAGGAAAAGTTTGAAAATAAATAAGGAATGTTTACTGAAAATGAAAATCAAAGCTGATGTAGTTAGTCTCAAAAGTACGCAATTAAAGATCAAGGAAGTTATAAATTTAGAGATGTCTTTATTAATTAAACCATCAGATCTTTTATACATCTCTTTTTAACAATCTCTCTAATCCATTCATATTCTACCTATAATAGCCCTTGCTGCAGGTAATCTCTTTTTTCTCTCTAGGATTCTATAAACTTAGCTCATTAATCTTTCATGGAAAGATTCTGCATCTCATGCGGCGCAAGGCTAAATTTTGAGGAAGTATTTTAAGGTCAAAACTCTTAAAAAAATCCTTTAAGAAAATCTAAATTTCAATTGATCTACACAAGCAGAACTCACTCTCAGCTTAGTTAAGTCAAGAAAGAGATTAGGAAGTCACCCTATTCATACTTCAAGAGTACCACTTTTGGATCTAGAGATAAATTTTAACAATGATTTTTAGATTTTTAAGTGAGAATAGTATTGCATTAATAAAGGGCTTTTGAAAAACGATGAGGGATTAGATTTAAACCAGGCTTGCTAAAGAAAGAGAAACTAATGCAAATTTTTCTAAAAAGTAAAAGTGAAAAAAGAGGAAGATATAGTTGGAATTTTAATTAAAATCGGTGATTGATTAAAATAATAAATGGAGAGATGCAAAATGGTGACAGTTGAAATGGCAGCTTCACCCCTTGACCTGTAGCTTATTCGATAGCTTATCAAAAATTAATATGAGTTTTTTCTTTAATCATCTTCACAGCACCTCTCAACAGTGAGATATGACTCACGCACTCATCTTCATCCTCATCTTCGTCTTCATTAAAACTTGGGTCGCTTATAACTCTTTACTGAGCACTCCCACACAAAAGTTGCAAGGATAAAAAGTTCTTCGAATTTGGTGCTGAATTTAATGGTGTAAATCAGAGATACTTTAACTGCCTCAGATTTATTCCATTTTAATTTAATATCTAATTTAATTCTCAGTTGTAATAAAATATTGAAAAACAGAGATGGAAGCACGAAAGAATACGATGATGATGATTATCTTTATCGTCGTCATCATCATAATCATAAAGATAATGATGATAAAATTGCAGAAGAATTCAAAACTATTAAGCATGCAAAATATTTTGTAATATAGTTTATTTAAGGTTAAAATAAAATTATAATTCTCAATTTGGAAAAGGAAAATTCTTATTCTTAATTAAGAGATTTAAATTTTATAAAGTTTTTAAAAAGGTTTAAAGAAATACTTCATAATTTAATAGATTAAATATGTTGTGGATGGGGTTTAAAATTTTTGGCTATTTATATAATTAAAAGGTTAAGAATTAATAATAAAAGGTATTAAATGTATAAAAATAGCAATCAACTACTTCCAAAAATTTAATTTTATCTTAGTTTGAGTTATCTTTTTTGAATGATTTTGTATTATATTTGCAAAGAATCATTTAGATATAGAGAATTTAAAACTGTGTGGAGAAGATGAAGAGGTTTGCCCTTTCTACTCATCAAAATAATTTATAAAATAGCAGGTAAAAGATTCGGACATAATCTTCATGCCCTACAATTATATCTTAGACTTGGAAAGGTTGAGATTTGATCATTGGGACTTGAATTTTAAATTAAATTTTTGTTTAATCAGTGTATAATTGTGATAGACGAGGGCCACAACTTCACTAACGCTTGTAAAGATGCCTCCTCTTTCGTCTTCACAGCTAAGCAAATAATGCTTTCACGAGTAGAAATAAATGGAATGATAGAGCAAATGGACTCCTACTCAAAACCTGGTACTGAATTAGAAGCGCACTTACCATAAAAGAAAAACTTCAGTTTAACTCACACAAATCTTTAATTAACTTTAATGAATAATAAATGAAGAAGTAAAAGAGAAGAAGTAGAATAAGTAGGAGAAGAACTATTCATTAAACATTTATTAAGGTTCTATTTTTTAATTCCATACTTACTGAAACTAAAAAAGTGCCTTACATTCATGTGATGTGCAAACTTCCAGACTCAGTCGTAATTTCAAAGCAGGAATATCTTATAAAATAAAGGTCAAATAAAAATAATAATTTATCTAAAAACTCAATTAATTTTTTAAACATTAAAAT
Organism: Tetmemena sp. SeJ-2015; assembly: GCA_027382625.1. Classification (NCBI taxonomy): domain Eukaryota; phylum Ciliophora; class Spirotrichea; order Sporadotrichida; family Oxytrichidae; genus Tetmemena; species Tetmemena sp. SeJ-2015. The sequence continues at coordinate 5,205 of JAJKFJ010012934.1, read as the reverse complement.
GTAACCATATAAATTCACTATTATATTCATTTTTGCCGAATTACTTTTATAGTTTAAATTAATCTTATGATTAACTTAGAAAATATAAATATATTTATCCTATATTTTTAATTGGGTCCCTATTTAAATTCTTGAGATACAGATAATATTTTTAATAAAAAAGAAAAATCTCTATATCTATTATCAGTAATCTTAGCATTCCTGTATAAAATTATCATTTCAAGATGAAAGAAATGATTATTATTTTAAATATATTCGCTTGCACTGTTTAATATTGTAGAATTTTCAATTAAAAAAATACGATCTGATTCTGTAATCTTTAGAGTCTTTAAATTTTAAAATATAAGTTTTGAGGAAAATATATATTTAAAAAAAATCATTTACTCATATTTTATATTTTTAAACATAGAATTTAAGTTATAATTTAATGCTTTTAAAATACAAATTTAATTATCTAAATTTAAAAAAATATGCTTTTAACTTATGCTAAATATTTTTGATATTTTAATTATCTCAGACCAATTTATTCAGATTTTAGTCTCATAAGAACTCATTTAAATTTAAAGATAAAACAAATAATTTATAATATTTATAGAAACTTAACTTGAGTTGAATTTAAGTCAAATAAATTTTAATCTTTTCAATTATTTTATAGAATTAGGGAGCTATGTTTGATTAAAAATATATATATGTTTAAATATTGAAATAAAATTGGATTAGAATTCAATGTACCAAATGGTGATGAATTAATATAAAGCAAATAAATCCCTTTTTTGTTAAATTTTACCCATTTCAAGGAAGACTAATCGATTAATAATCACGAAACAAGAATGAATAGAGAGCAAAGTGAGAATTTAATCAAAAATTGATTAAATAGACCACTGAATTTTTATTTCTGATTTATTGCTTTACATCCCAAATTGTAGTTATTTTTTGAGCCAACTAAAAATAATATGAGTTTATTTTAAGATTTCGAATTCGGCAGCTATTTAATACGAGTGAGTCATCTTTCATTTCTTCTACTTTTTATCTTAAAACTAGTGACTTGATTAGATTTCAAATAAAAAATTTTCCAAATATTTATAAGTTCTTAAATTTATTGTATTACTGAAATTGAAGATTCTAAAAATTAAACTGATCTCATTTTATTTTTTCATTAAATAATTTTTATCTTCTAATAAATTTTAATCTATAACAATTTTAGAGAAAATTTAACAAATTCTAAATTTAAAATTATAGTGACCAATTAATATTTCTTTTGTCAAAAATTATTTAATAAAATAATTTCATGTTAAAAATAGAGATTTGGCTAAAATGAGAATATATTAAAAAAGTTTAAATGCAGAAATAAGTTTCTCTTATAGACTCTTGCATTTTTGTGTAATTAAATAAAGTTTTCTATTTAATTTAGTTTTAGAGTTAATTTATAAAATTAAATTTAGTTAAATTTAATTGATTATTTATCAAACTCACATAAAGTTGATTGAGGAATTCATGAACTAGCGCATCCCTTTAGAAGCTTAGGATAAAATCAAGATTTAAGATAGGTGGGGCACTTTATTATTTTATTTCGAGAACAGCAAAGTCCTCAGAGAAAGAGCACTACTCAAATCATTGAATCGAGAATAACTTCACGATACTTGTGTAACCTTAGAGAACATGATCAACTATTTCATCTTTGCCAGAATAGAGTATGAGCAAAATTCCCAAAAACTAAAATATTAAACATATTTATTATACCTTTTAATTACTAAAAATAAGAAATTTAGCATCCAGATTAGAAAAATTAAAAGTTAATTATAATAATTTCAAAAATGAGGTAATTAAAGAGCTTAATTTTTTTAATTAGAAAATATTGACATACTAGAATATATTAAATTACCTTGTCTGCGAATAATTGTAGAAATAAGATTATTTGAATAATAATTTTTTGTTTAAATATTAATTCTATCACCTTCAAGTAATGGCAATAATTACAATCAATAAGTCGCTATTATAACAAAAAGGAATATAAGGAATTTTTACAGGACAGATACCTGTAGGTAAAATTCACAACTCTTAGCCATCTTTTGGATTGTAGTCAGAAACTTCTTCGCATATATGTAAGAACCTATTTTCAATTTTAATTTAAATATAGAGAAAAACCCCTGAAGGTGTTGAAGGAGTCAAATTAAATTATGCACCCACATCAGTAAATTTAATTTGGAAATTTAAAATAAGAATAACCTATAATATGATTTATCTGATCATCTTCTAGTTTTAAATTATTAAATAACTCGTTCTATAAATTAAATATCACAAACTTATATTTTATCCTATTTTGTTTCGATTTGCTCTTCATACCAATATTATTTCATAGAACATATTTTAGCTTTTTTGGGAAATAAATTGGCTTTAGTTTCACTATTTAAATTAAATGTTTTTTTTTTGTAAACCATAAGTAACATTTATTAGTGATTAAGAAGCAAGAAGAAGCTTAAAATAAGAAAGTAGATTGTATTTAGGAGTCAGCTTAATTGAAAAAGAATAGATAAAACAATTAATTTGGAGATTCAGACTTGGAATTACATCTATATTGCTTCATTTATTATTTTCAACGCAGGCTTTATCTTCTCAAATAAAAGTTATTTTAATAAAGAATAAGAGTTACTATAAATTTCTCAGATCTCGAGAAAGAGCCTTTATCGATTTTAATAACATCTGGAACAATATCTCCATTTGATACTCTAGAGCAAGAATTGGACTCCAAGTTTTAGCACCAATTTTATTATGAATTTATTCTCAGGAGGTCACGTTATCAAAAGCTGCTAGATCCTGCCAATCAAAAAACGAGAATAAAATAAGTAAAAATATTCTAAAGATTAAAATTATCATGCAATAATTTTTAATTTACAAAAATGTTTTCTACTTAAAATAAATTTAGCTATTCTAAACTTTTTAAAGAATTAGTTTAATTTAAACAAGTGATATTTGATTTGAATTAAAGAACTATTATTCTTATTAAAAAAGTTGTAAAAATTAGAATATCTGAAAGCTTAATTATAATTTATAACATAAATATAGGAATTTATTTATACATCTATTGTATGGCTATTCAATAATTAATTGAATAGTGTGTGAAAAAGGATAATCCATGACTCCTTTAAGCACAAAGCAGTAGGTTTAGTTAAATCCAAGAGTTAAAAATAGAGTTGATGAAGACTACGGATTGCTTGTTGAAGAAGTTTGCACAAATGTCATTGAAGGAGGAGGCGTCCTAGTATTCTTCAATTCTTATGCCTAACTAAACTTTTACTATGATAAATGGAAAAAGAATGGAATCATTAACAGAATTGAGAGGACTAAGGTATTCAAAAATTTAATTAAAAAAGCTACATATCAAATTAGGTTTAATTAATAAAATTTAGCAATAATATATTCTGAGAAGCCTCTTATTATATAGCAACAAATTTATTTGACAAGTGAATTAGCAGATATATCAAAATAATTAGGAAAATTAATTTCAATAAAAATTCAATCAATAAAAGCGTTTAATTTAATCAAAGAAATATAGGAAATATAAAAAGATATGAATACTCAGATTAATATATTAGATATATTTACAGAATGAAGAACCACATTTCATCTTGCCTCTTAGTGTATCATTATTAAATTTAAAGTAGAATTTATATTAATTTTTCCTTGAGTATAAAAAGATTTGTATTCAATTATAAAAGAAAGACAAAAGGTTGCGCAATTTTGCAGCCTACCATTAATATTTTGATCTTTTATTGATTTTATCTATAATTAAATAGCCAAACAAATCTGACAATGCTCTAACTCTATTTTTTAACAATCCAATCATATCTGAATGATGTTAAGGACAACAGAATCTTATATACGAGAGGAAGACAGTGCGGAAGAAAGTAAAAAAGTGGAGCTGTATTATTTGGAGTTTGCAGAGGAAATTTCAGTGAGGGGTTTGATTTTTCAAACCACGATGCCAGGTGCGTTATTATGATAGGCTAGCCTTTTGCTTATAAAGAAACATATAATTTCATGTTCCCTGAAATTATAAGTATTTTTACTCTTAATAAAAATGTTCACATATAATTTTGTTGGCATATATGCCTTTTAATTGAGTAAAATAAATGAGGATTAAAAGAAGTTTAAATATTTATGCTTAGATAACAGATCCAAGATTGCTATTGTAGCAATACTACCTCGACAGGAAGAAGCAAGAGAACAGGACGTCGAAATTGTTCATTTCTGGCTAAGAGTCATTTAAATTGAAATAATAAAGTGGTTAATAAAAAAAGAGTGGTATGTCTAGCAAACCTGGAAAGCCATAAACTAAGCAGTGGGGAGAGTCATTCGCCACACCAAAGACTATGGAATGATAATTATGGCAGATGAAAGATACACTAGATAACCAGACTAGCAGCGGCTTCCAATTTGGTTGAAGAATTAAATTGTGACTGTTGAAAATCATCTAGATAATTATAGTTTTAAATCTATAGATTTGATGCCCTTGTCAAGAAAATTCTTCGATGTTTTGAAGAGTGAGAATATTTACGAGTCCTACTTCATAAACGAAGTTAATGAAAATTACTAAGGAAACTAACAAGAGCTAAGTCAGAATATTCAAGAGTCCTTTCTTATGTTGGAGCCCTCTAGAGATTGCTTCAGCAGCGAATAAAAATTAATATTAATTTTAATCTGAGGCTGAAGAAGCGATGTTAGAGGAAAGTGACCATTCTCAAGAAGTTTAAATAAGCAAATACTGTTTCACAGGATAAATTAGCATGAACAACTATGATGTTTGTCTTAAGGATTTGTCAGCTATTGAGTTGCCCATGCCTTAAGAATGTGATAACTAGGTGACAGATTAATAAAATCACTGTGAAAGTGATGAATTAAGAGAAAGTAGTCACTATTCTGAATAAAGGGAGGAGAGCCAATCATTTGCAAATGAAGAAGAATAATAGGTAGAAACAACTGCTGTTATAAAGAATAAGTACTTTGACTTTGAGGGATACTGCAAGAAAATTTAATAGTCACAGATTAAAGAAAATGAAGGACAATCCATAACAAACTTGGATTCTTAGCCATCTACTTAATAGGAAATTGCAGCAACAACAACAGAGGAGGTAGTTCAATAAGAACTACCAATCAAGCCACTTAAATAAGTCTAGTTGGGTTTTGTATATGTAAAATTTTATGAAG
>JAJKFJ010012928.1:0-11928 GCA_027382625.1 Tetmemena sp. SeJ-2015 | reverse complement strand
ACCACAAAATGAGCTGCTAGAGCCTAGATTGTCCCTGCTAGACAAGCAAATCTCGAAGGCGTAAACTATAGCAAATTCAAAGTGAGATAAGTCCATTGTTGAATGATGAATTATTTCCAATGCAGCCTATATATGTGTCAAATGAAGACTAGAGCCAAAAAATATCTGCAGAATTTACTGAGGGGCAGGACGAAATTACCATTCAAAATTCTCTTAGTCAATAGAAGATTGTTGATCTTGAGGCACCCCAACCATTTCTAGACAAATAACTTTATAGTACTGTTTTATAACATGATGATTCGACCTAATTAAACCAAAGCTCATTTCAGGATACTAGCATTGTACATCTATCAAAGCACAAAGATAAGAAAAAAACAAGAAGAATGCAGAAATACTAGAGCTAGCAGGAAGATAAGAGACACAAAATAATCAACATATCTTGTTTATATTTATAGTTTAAATTGCTTCCATTGAAAAGAATACCCGCCAAATGCTGAACATCCTATTTCACTTCTTAAATAAAAAATTTGAGAAATCTACTACTATCAAGATTCTAGAGGTATTCACTCTATTTGAAGACTAGGGTTAGCTCTACTAGGCGATGTATCTCCTTACCAGTTATAAAGATTTGCTCATCCGTAATAGCACCATCGCACTCAGCTATTATCTCCTCAAAGCCTATATAGTAGACTTCTCTAAGGTTAATCATAAAATAAATGATCACTTATCTGCCTTAATTTACAAATTATTCAGAGCGAGAGTTCTTAAAATGTTAGACGATATATCGACATTGATAATCTACTTGAGGTTTAAGGCAGATACCAAAAATACAAGTTATCGATAGTAGAGGCTTCCCAAAGTGTGGAGAAGTTTTGGACTTAGCTACTCAAAGATAAGAATGATTTTCAATACCTCTCCAAAATATTTAAGCCTTTTATATGAGAGTATTCCATATTAGCTATAAAATTGGGAATGAGCTAGTGGTAAGGTACCAATAGACTAGGGCAGAGTATGAGCAAATTTTAAAGACAATGCGTGACTTTGAAGAGGCACTGATTTTGCAACAGAAGTACTTAGCCTATGTCCTTAATTTTGAAACTGAGGCTCAGATGCTAAGCAACCAAATTACAAACCTGAAGTAAAAGAAGTTGATTCAGCTAAATTCAGCCAACAAAAAATATTAAGAGAAACATTAATTTTAACTTAAACAATAACATAATAGAGAGGAGGGCTGTTATAATATCAAAAGTGAGATTCTAAGTGATGTTAAATTAATATTTTTATTCAACGCTGACAGTTAGATATTGTTTACGAATTCACTCTTCAATCAACTTACTATTAATGATAAGTTTTAAATTGAGATTGTTTACTGGATTCATATCAAGTGAACTTATTGGAAAGCCTATAAGCAAACTTTACCCCCAGGAAGTGTAAGCTATTGACCCTTAGAGCAACAGATATATGATCAGCGGTTAAGCACAAATAACAAATCAGACCAGCTCACAAGAAAAAGAGATAATTCAATTTTGTTTGAAAGATAACTATTTTTAATTATAAGTTAGTATATGTGGTTTCTGAAGAAAGATCAATCTATATTTGCTGCTACAGTTTAAACTTCAATTAAGATATCAGCTTTTCATGATATTAAAAAGAATATTTCTTTAAATTTAATGACATTGTTTTGCAGTAAGAACTTGAAATATTTTTAATAGATTATTTAGATAAGTATTAGACACTGATATCAGATTTGAGAATGCGTTTTATATTATATTCATAGTATTGCAAGTATATGCCTTTTGCAGTTATAAGCTAGAAGAAGTATCTTTTTTCATAACTGATGAAAACGAGCTTATACTTAACGCCAATGATAAGTTTCAGTCCACCTATATTAAAAATTATTACTTTAATTATAAACTCACTCTCAAATATTAACGATGAGAACTTCTCATTCTCTGACAGCAGGATTATTAAATTTTAAGCTTACTAAGTTTGTAATGTGATTTTCATCTCAGATATTGTGGAAGATTTTAAGAGCATTTCTCCTGTGGATCTGGAAAACGGATTAGAAGTAGAGATCAAAGCAAACTTGTCTGGTTCTGAGTTCTCAACTAAAACTATAAACAGTCTCTATAAGTCCGTTTTCCTGATTCAACATATTCACCATTTTGAAAATCTGAGCATTAGAGAGTTCAGAGAACAATCAGTCATTTTTGAAATTTCATTTCATTTAATGAGTTTGTAATACTGCCAAGAGATAAGACTAACAGCGATATACTCACTCAAGAATTGAATGACCCCTCAGATATGATGTTCAGCAGTAAAAAACTCAAACCAAACAGTAGCAAAGCATTTGACCCAAATTAAGACTCATAGAACGTGGATGCCAGCTCAGGCCTAAATAGAGAGTCAGATTCTGGCTCAATGACTAATACTACTTCAAGCACGGCTTTCTCCCAACTTAAATTTAAGATGGACACTGATGAGAAGACTCTACCTAGAAACCTGCAAAACTTACAGAAGTCTCTTGTGATATTCTTCTTGATTCTCCTTGTCACATCATTCGTTTCTCTTGGGGTAAATTACGTCCAAATATTTTACCATATGATAAAAAATAATCTAAAAAATATTAAATAGACAACTTCATACAAAGCTCTTCATTCTAATATATAGTTTAAATCATTTAAGAATCTTCCCTTATTGAGAACTCAACTGCTGTGGGAGGTAACTCTAACTACTTAAGATTGGCTATGAGGATGATGGTTACCATCTCTTCAAATAAAATGTTAAAAGTCGTTCTACTCAATTTGAATTATCTCTAAGGTGAAGGATGCTTCCAAAGTTTATATAAGCTATGGATATCTACAAAGCATCATGGACGAATATTACGATCTCCTATGTAATTGTATTTTAATCTTATTTGCATATAACATCCTTTAAGACACTGTTAACAATTGCTTTAAATCATTAATAAAATTTTATAAGATTTTTATTGCTTCCAAGAGCAGTATTACCAAACTTAAGATCTCAAGAATACAATGCTTAACTATATTGTATCAATTATTCTGCTAATTTAATATTTGTATAAATGCTGACGTCTATTAGCTAAATTGAATTTTGTATCTATTGTAAGAGAATAGCAGTTAATGGATAATGGGATAATCTAAGTGAGGAATGTAACTGTTTATATAGTAAAACAAATTTAATTTATTGTTCCAATCGCAGTCCAGACCTATATTGCGAAATTATAAAAATTCATCACGATGTCCGACCAAGAAATAAAAACTCAATTCCAAGACTTCAACCAAAGAAAACTCTCGAAGTTTGTATTTTATTTCTCCCTGCAAGCCCTACTCAAATTCAAAAGGATCTATTTAAATTAATAGAATTAAAATTTTGAGGATGCTTATTACATCCTGATAAATGGAATGAAAGACATTCGTACTTATACAGCGTTGCTGAGTACTTAGTTCATAAATTAGGCGATTCAATAGTCTAACGATTCTGATTAACTTATCTTTGTAATAACTATGGTGAGTATTTGCATAACAGTGGTAGCTTCTCTAGCTTTCTAATATATATATTTGTTGTTTAGCTGTGATTCCAATAACATTCAATATCGATGACGAGTCTATGGGTGTGGTAATATATATTATTTTCTAAAGATAGATCTTTTAAATGTAAAAAGATGGATGATGATAGATGATTAGACTAAGGTAATAATCTATCCTAATAAATGCAAGCATTTTATGAAAATCATATGAGTTTAGTATTCCTCAAATAGTTACTACTAAGTTAAAGAATTATTTTTATTTCTCTTATTTAATACTGAGGAGGCTAGAAGAATTCTCAAAGTTCTTGCAACTCTTAGAGCAAGGAGATAAGACGCTAATTTAATCCCCTAGAAAATTAGTATTTGTTTTAAGAAAGGGAAAGCGCCTTCATTTTTTAAATAAGATTATTTATATTAGATCATTTCAGTAACAGGAAGAGGGCATAAACTTAGGCATTATTGCTTTAGAGCAGACAACCCTAAATAATCTTTAATTCGTTTAAAAGCGAGGACAACAAACTTGCCAATAATTCAGAGACCAATTCATTCAGCTACTTGCAAGATATTAGTCTCTTCGAAGGCTCAATGAAGATAAATGCACCCTCAAATGCGCATTCTGATTTCGATAACTACTCTTAATACAATAATGATCTTCCTAAGGCACAAAGCATCGTACATTATAGACAAGAAAATAGAAATTTCAAAGAATCCTAATTGTAGAGCATACAAGAAGAAAATAATTAACATCATAAATTCACTTATATAATGTATAAATAATTCAGTCACTGAAGGAAAAAATGTTCGCAATAGACAAGAATTATTATGGAATGGGGAATCTCACAATAATGAGAGTAGAGCTTTTCCAAATGATTTAGAAAGTTTAGCTGTTGTTTAAATAGGAGACGCAGAGTAGAATAATCAAGCAGAGGAATACAACAAGAGAAACCAAGATATACTCAAATAATTTAGAATTCAAAAATTTCAAAAGATAGGACTTATCATTTATAATTTGTAATGTTTATTAAAGAGATTGATTAATGCTTTCTTTTAAATTCCAAATACTAGAATTTAAGTTTTAGATATAAATTTCCCTTCATTCGTTTTTACACGGGCAATTTATTTTGAGATATATACTTTTTTAATCTATTTTTTTTTTATATAGAATGAAGAAGGTTTAGGAATATTTATATGAAATAAAATATGAAACCTTAGTTTATGCCAGTCTTTGCAATCGCTTTTAATTGTAGCTTTTCATTTAGTAAATTTATAAAATTTTTTTAATAATTGAGTTATTCTTTTGTGGTAATTTTGAAGATATATTTATTTTATCAGTGGTTTGTGCGTGATTATTGTTGGTTTCTATGTAGGGCTGTACTTAGTATTGAATCAAATAAATTCAAACCAGCAGCAATCCCTCAGCATCTTTAATTTTATTTCAGATTTCAAAATTTAAATTATTTGTTTAATGTGTACAGAAGGAGACAACTCTGTCCCGCTAATTCCTTCAATTTCATCTTAGAAACTTTTGCCTAGAACAAAACTCAAACTATCAACTTGCTAAATATATTATCATATTTTGAGATTGTAACTTGAACGATGTGTCCACATTCAGCGTTTATTTACAGCAAACGTGCTATGGCTACGAGAAATCTCTCAGAGATTACTATCAACAACAAAAATTATTCAAAACTCTTTTATAGAGAATATTAATTTTAAATCAAGAGAAGCCTATTATATTGAGAGACATTTGGAGTACAGTTGACTAATTAGACTCAGTTCAGATGTGCAACCTAGCTTTCTCAAATAATCAAACTAAAGCAAATGAATGCCTCCAAATCATAATTTGCACAGTAAAGTGCTAAGTTTGTTTTAACTAATCATGAATGGATTTTTCAATGTTGGTTTAACAAATTCAGTGATGATGTCCTACTATTATTTAGTGCTTGAGAATATTGCATTCGCAAAGGCACCACATTAAATTTCAAATGAAGTTAATTAATTTGGTATTTACAGAACAGGACAGATGATTTCCTGAACTAGCATGAGCAATCAATGGCTACGCAAGAGTACGTATTTATGGTGTACGAGTATATGCTTCCAGCTTTAAATATTATTTAATTAATTCTATACCCTATTAAAACAAAATTTAGCTTTCCAAATCCTGGAAAGTATTCTTAAGCAATCAGTGAGAGACATATAGACTTTTAAATTAATTTTAAAAGACTACATAGACTACTTGCTGAGTGTTTACTACTTAACATTCTCAATATTTGTGTTATGTCTAGTGATCTGCCTGGTGATTTCCCTTCGAATTTTGCTTTTGATATTAAGGCAGTTAGTTGTCAGAACCAAAATTCTGATAAAGATAATTCCCTCCTCCGCACTCATTCAATTTCAATTAATTTTTAGCTCATAAAAATCCACAAGGAGCTCTAAGAAATCAAAGAAATTAAGCAACTTAATTTATGAAGATGTCCTTTATTTTAATCAGATTTTGGTCTAGATTTAATTTCTTTTTAAGATTCTTAAATATTTATTAACTAAAGTTTTAAGCAAGTCATATAAATTAGCATATTTAGTTGAGCTATAATAAAATACATAATTATTTTCTGAAATAAAGAAGCCAAAAATGAACCATAGCATTTAAAATCCATTTTATTATCATTTTTTATTTTTATTTTATTAAAAGTAGCTTACAAATCTTTTAGAAGAGCCAGCCAAAGGAACTATTGATCTACTTAAAAAAGGCAGATTTAAAAAAGGAGTTCACATAATCGGCAACGAGAATCTTGTACCAATAATATACTGAGATTAAAAAGAATCTTCAAGATAAGAAAGATCAAACTTTAGTATAAATAGGTTCTTAAATAAAGCAATATGTTATCTATTTAAATAAATAGGAAGATTGAAAAGAGATATTGAAATATTCAAGTAGGAAAGTGGTCATACAAGCTAGCAAATTATTATTTTCAAATTAGAGTTATAAAGAGTCGCAGCTGCAGCATAAATTATGTTTTCATCATTATTATTTTTACAAATTATTCAGTATGAATTAGGAATAATCCCTATGATTTCTTATTTAATTCCGTTTATTCTATAAGTAAGTTTTTATTTTCAAATGATTCTCTATATTTTTAGCGAATCACTTAATGATAGTGTCTAAAAGGAAAGCTTTTTCTTTTCCCGTTAAATCAAGCACCTCTATCTAGAAAGTGTTAGTAGAAATTCTAAATCCTAAAAGAAGATCCTCTCTGAAAGTATTACAATTTAAAAATATCATTATAATGTTTTTTTCTTATGAATTTTAAGAAAGTAATTTAGACTAAAATATTTTGCCATACGAGCCTATTTTCTTCTTTAAACAATAACCTAATCAAGAAGATAAAGGCAACAAAAATTCCTAAAAAGTTAGTCCTCAAAGACTAAAATTAGAAGTATAAAAGTCTATTGATGAGCCACCATTAAAGCCTAATGTAGAAATCATAAAGCCTGTTATAATGAGCGGAGTATCTCCCTGCTTTAGAATTGGACTCAACTAGCTTTATTAAATTATTATGTGCATTCATTTGGAAGTTAAAGCTTGAAGAATCCAACAAGTTCCTTTAAAATTTCTTAGTAATGAACATTGAAAGCGAAGCTTCAAAATCTTTAATATCCTATTAAGGGGACAGAACAGATATCTTGAATCATTCTAACTCTTTTCAAAATTAGAGCCAGGATTAAAGCTTAAATCAAAGTCACCACAGCTTAAATGAAAGTCACAACTAAGATCTAAGTCAGAGCATAAATCAAAAATAAGATCCCTCAGACAGTAACATAACTTAGAATCAAATTAACTTGACTATAAGCTATAATAAAAAAATAAAAACAGTCTAAGACAATAATAGATATTTGAGTGACTCTATTTGCTCGGAGAGGGAAAGATTTATTTTTATTAAGTGGAGATAATGTAGAATAAATGGATTATAGATATCTTGCTTCTTAATATTAGGATATTACTAGCCAAAACAAACGTAAGGCTGATTCAAATTAATCTAACCCATCCTAGTGCATTTAATAATTAAATACACTTTAAGTTAGTTATTCAATTGTATTTAATGTCTAATTACTTCATTTTAAAAAAATATTGGACTTCAAACTTTTTTTCTCCAGATTTGCTTTTTACAGACCAAATGATATCGATTTAACTTATAAAATTAACCGATAATAATTATTTTAAAATTTTATTATTGACTCTAAATTATAAGGAGAAAAAAGAAACTATATGCTATATTTAATTTATAATGAGCACATTAGACTAATAATTTCAGAACCTCTTTTGTATTTATATCCTTTAAATTAATTTAAAGAAAGCAGGTAATTTATCATAAAACAATGATTTTATACTATAAAAAGGTGATTAATTTGTTAATAGTTCACATAATCCTAAACTAACTCCTAGTAAAGATCAGTTCACACTTAAGGTTTATACAACTAGAGTTAAGCATCCAAATAGAGTTTGTATAGTATAAATCCTGAGAACAGACAAAACAATCACTAGGAAAACTTTCAGATAAGAGCTCACAAATAAAGAGGCAGCTCATTTGGGATGAGTGACTAGGTGAATTGCGAGTATGAATCACAAATATCAGGGTTTGGTTAACAAGTCAACTCTTAAAACTTACTTTTCCTTATTAGCTGTTTAACTATAATGCGAAGAGCAATTTAGGCTCCTAGGCTTAATAAAGCCTAGGCTAGCCATCAATTAATTCCTAGATTAATCTATAGGGATCTCATTCTAGGCAAATTATAAATTTAAATAAGGAATTGGATTAGTAAATTTAAAGAGGCAAGTACCTGGTGGCTTAAATAATTTGAATTAGAAGCTAAGTCCTGATGCACTCAAGAGTTTATAGAGTGGTGGTTACTTAAAAAGAGAGCCTCCTGCAAGTGTCAGCAATTAATAAGTAAAGCTAACTTAGGAGTCGCTCAATTTAAATATGGCAGGCCAAGCTATTAAAAGAGAAGCAGAGGAAGAGAAAATGGCCAAGGTAACTAACTAGAGCATTAATTAATCAATGTTCAGTGAGGAAAACTGATTTAAATTTCATAAATTTTCTTAAACTCTTCAATTATCGGAAGTATAGCTGGCTAAAATATTCTTAATGTGCAAGAGTTTAATCGCAACAAGCCAGTAAAAGCTTCAAATAAAAAAATAGAGAGATATTTAATTCTGAAAATATTTAACAATTGGATTTCCTCTTCTGTAAGAAAGTTTTTAACACATTATTTTTTCCTCAATATATAGGCTCCTTTTTTATAATTTATCTTATAAGATTAGATCATAGAGCATTTTTATTGATTTAAGATAAAATTGTCAAAAGAGTAAATGGATAAACTATTTTATGAATGCAATATTTCTAAATATCTAAAAGCTAATGGCATAGTAGACAACTCGTTTTATAATATAAATAAGATCGCAGCATAAAATAAAGAGAGTAGTTCTTCTAATTAATCAACGAATGCTTCCCAAATCATTTCAGGCTTTGGATTGATCCAGGCCGAATATGAAAAAATCTTAGACTTCTTTACGGGCTTTATGGGAAATGAAACTCGAAAGATCAAAATTTATTTACTAAAGCAAGCATTAATTTAAATTGGCACTTTAATAGAAGCTGTCACCAAATTTGAAAAATACTTCTCTTTCTTTAAGATAAATCTGGAAGATCCTGAAGCAAGCGGCCTGTACTTTTCTATTGATGGTAAGACCCAGTACTTAGTTGTTGCAGAGAAAAATAACGTAGATTCTGAGATAGAGGAAGCTACTATCATATTAATTTATCTAGGAAAATGAAAAATTTAATTCCCATTATTTAATTCTTTATGATTTAATAATTTAGCTGAGTGTTATACCACGGGGATAATTATTTTTCAGGTAAATTAGGTTCTTTCATAAAAAAAAGAATGGAAAATGTTTGCAATTTTTAAGTTTTTTCCAATTTCGCATTTATTAATTTAGTTTACTTATATTAAATAAATGACCTTGGAGGAAAAAATTATTAATTTTATTAATTAGGAATCGGTATAAGTGATGACAAAAGTAAGTTAAATAAAAAAGATTACGGCTGAGCTAGTCCTCTATATTTAATGATTGTTAAATACATTAAATTTTCAGTTTTTATTACATTTAAATAAGTAAAAAGATTTAGAAATTTTAATCAAAAGCTTATGTTTACTTGCTTCATATGTATTTTACTATTTCTCTTATAGTTCATTTATATAATTATTGAGGTGATTGATATAATAAAATCAAGATGGTGGACTTACCTATTTCTGATCAGATGGACCCCAAAACCGTGAGTGTGGCAAAAGGTCTAGTAGTAGTAGTAGTAGTAGTAGTAGTAGTAGTAGTAGTAGTAGTAGTAGTAGTAGTAGTAGTAGTAGTAGTAGTAGTAGTAGTAGTAGTAGTAGTAATCATTTGCCACACTCACGGTTTTGAGGACCTTTTCTATTAATTAATAACGTGATCTGATTGGCTGAAGGCTTACTATTATTAATTAATTTAATCGCAGCCACTATGGCCTCGGTTATATCCAAGCACTCCCATCCCCCGGACCAGAGGCTCATCCAAGAGTAAGGTCTTCCTCAGCTAGACTATCCGAGCTGTCACTCGAAGGGTTGCCTCAGCCCATGCTCATGCGTTATTCCATCCTACAATGAGCAAGTAATGGAGTAAGGCTTACCTCATTAGGGACAAGATATGTCCAGCGGAAGGGTCAAAGCCAGCAAGCCTCCAGGATACAGACGATTCGCAGACCTTCCCACACGCGAGGGCTCAGAGGATTCATATTCACTGTTCTGCAGCCAGACTCAATCCACATCCTTGGCAGCGTAAACTATTGAGGCATGCCCGTAGCTCACCTTATCACAATTAACCGCTCAGCCATACTCTTCCAGGCTCCTCCTAGATGGCGACTTGCACTATCAGCGCTATCTACAGTACCCGGGCCCCTCCTACGGCCTCCTCTCTAAACTTGGCCAGGTCCCTGATCTCGTGGAGATCCTAAAAGCTCATCAAGTGAGTGATCTCTCACCTAGGGACCTCGAGAGGGACCTCATCGAACTCTCGGATAAGATAGACGGTCTCATCGGCAAGCAGGTTGCAACGGTCGAGGCATTGATATCGTCGTCAGTAAGGTCGCATGCACAGCTATCGCCTCGCAATCTCCTCCTTCCCCACCTCTGCTATGGTGAGATTGAGCATTAAGTACGGCGCCCTCAATTGGCTCACCTCGTTCAAAGGTGCTGCACTGCTCTCTGCCACATTGGGCCAGGCCTCCATAGACGCATGGCCGAGCTCAATCAAGTCAGAAGGAGCCTCCTCCACCTCAAGACAAACCATGGCTCGCTGCTGCAAAGACTGAAGTCAAGGGACGCTCAAGAGTAGAGGAAGCTCAAGCCATACACCTACTCTAAGCGGTCTCTTATGATGGTGGCAGCTGGCTAGTCGTTCATAGCAGTCGACAGCTAAAGTGAAAGTGCCGCGGAGGTCAAGAGAAGGGCGAGAGAGATGGAGGTGTCAAACATCGTTCATTAGAAAGTAATAGATGGCGTGAAGGAGTACCAGGAGTATGTCCACTCCATTGTTGAGCATCTGACTGTCCAGCCGTGCTTAGATGGCCGTAATGCCAAGATTCTTGCCTATGCTCTGCTTGACGCTAATGAGAGCTTCAAGTCTGTCAAGTCATCGGTCAAGAGAAGCTTGGCAGAGCTCAAGGATGCTCTTAATGTAGAAGAAGCGAAACGTCTGCAGCTCCTTCTCAAGTCTATCGCGGCCAAGTCAAATGACATACTACGACTTCGCCGAAGACAGTTCTGCTAGTCCATGCTCATCCATTATGCCAGAGGCTTCGAGCCCCGACGCTACGTATTCAATCTTGGCCAAGTTCTAGGCGGGGTCGACCTGGCCAGCATACCCTCCAGGAATCGTCTGTTCAAGATTTGGCTGAAGGAGGGGGTGGTGATTCAAAGTGACCAGGTGAAGGCGGAGAAGCAAGCCCTCTACGAATGCATTAATCTTTCCCATCGAGTTGTGGAGACTTTCAACGATTTCACTCACCTAATCTGGGTGGCGAGCCAGAGAGCGTCCTATTAAGTGGATCGCTAGAAGGCTCTCATGCACGTTATTGACAACCTCGTAAGCGAGCTGGAGTTAACGGCTTCGGTGTATAAGAACAATAAGTTCATCTATCACTATGTGAATGGAAGGAGGAGGAGAATAAAGAACCCTCATTTCGAGATTAATAAACCCATTCGCATCCCTGATAAGGTATCGCAGAGGCTCTGCGTCATTCGGAACTCCATGGGATAGATAGATTTCGTCACTCGGAGTACTAAGA
>JAJKFJ010012927.1:0-11931 GCA_027382625.1 Tetmemena sp. SeJ-2015 | reverse complement strand
GGTAAAGTTTAAAGTATTCTCTAGCATCCCCGGAGTAATCAAAAAATTATAAAGTATAGGACTCCAATTAGCTTTGAGACTAGGAGTACAGATTATGAGTTCTACTCTTTGGAGCTTTCATAATATGTAAATTTAGAGAGTAAATTTAATTTCGGACTTCTCATTTATTCAACATCTAGCTTTATGGAAGATATTTAAGGTGTTGAAGGTAGAGTGAATCCAAGTTTATCCATCTTTTGCTTCTAGAATTGTAGCTCAGCACATATTTTGACTATCTTGTTGTTCAAGATAATCTTATTTTTATTCTGCTTGGCATGCGTAATTTTATCAGTGAGAGTCTTAATTTTATCCTTAATAATTTTGGAGTCGTTCAAGGCTGTAGTATTCATTCCACTTCTAAATTCAAGAGCGTCATTAAGACTGAGCTCATCGGTTATATAAAAGTTGTCAGGCCTCTTACTCTATCCTTATGGGAGTGTTTAAATCAAAGTATATGATATATACTTAATCATTAGATGCTTCTTCTTTTTAGAGCTAAGGACTTTGCTTTAAATTGAAAGAGAAGGCCTACTCCACGACCTATATATATGTCTAAGATATAATAACCTATTTGTTAGGAGTGATCTCGCAAGAGCTTCCTGATGCCATGGGCGACTGAATATACTTTAAATATATCAAGAATGAAAGAAGATTAATTATTAAACTCCTTATTTTGTAAGTCAGCAGAAGTGTGTTCTGCAGAGGCAGCTGCGCTGTGGTTGGTGGAACTATTTCTGCTATTTATCTTAGAGATTACATCTAACCAAGGGGAAGGGGATAGATGAGAACTTAAAATCACTATAGATAGAGTAATAAACTTATCTTAAAAACTAGTTTGGTCTAAATAATTTGGAGTTAGGGAAGTTTTGCATTTATCGTCCAGAGCTGACTAAACTTATCTACTCCTCATATCTTCTTTCTCGCTAATATCAGTCTATAGTTATAAAATATAACTGCCCCACCTGGATAACGCATTTCTTCTTGATTGCCTGTTTGCTCTCTTGACGGTTTATTAACTTTTAAAGAGTTGAGTTAATGCTGTTCAAATTGGCATTTTGATTTGCTGGTGTGGTTTTAACTAAAGTTTACGTGGAGCTAAGTCCATTTAAAAAAAAATAATTTTTAGTTGAGGAAATAGTGTCAGGCGTGAGGGTTTTTTCCATTTTTGAAATATTTTGAGCACCATCTTTATCTAACTCTTGCATTTTGATCCTCCTGAGTTAGGAAATCCTATTTTCTAACTGAGTTTGGAACTCTTATGTGATATAGGAGGATTATTTCTATATTGGGGTGATATTTAAATTTTCATTAAAAGGGCTCTCTATTTTGTCAAATTAATCTATTTCATTCTCACTATGGCTAAAATATGATTATGTTATCGGGGTTTAGAGATAGAAAAAGAAGAGTTGAAGAAGGTGACTGGAGGAGTCCTGATGATAAACTGGTAGCAACTTGGTCTTTGAATATACATCCAAGGATTTGAATCTCGCAAATTCATAATTTCAAATAATTACCGGAATATATTTTAACTTCCATTTAGGATATATCTGAGCTGATCATGAAGTGCTTAATAAATAACGAAGATCATTGGTAGAACTCATAACAAACAAAGTATAGTATATAACCAGTAGATGGAAAAGTAGATATATCAGTCAAGAATAGGTAAGCCGAATTGGTGGTAAGTCCCTCATATATATAAAGCCAGCTATGGTGAAAACCTCCATTACCAAATTTAGATTAAACTAATAGTAAAACTAATCAGATTAAAGGAGAAAACTATAATTACTAAATCTGGAAGGACTTTTATTAATCTCTTTTATTGCAATTGACGATCAACTATTCGTAATCATCCCATAATGTCGTTTGGCTTTATCTTCGATAAATTTAATTTTTTTAGACTTATTTTCTAGGTTGGTGTAAAGTTAGACTGTGCTTAGACTATACCTAAACTTATAAAATGAAAGATGGAAAAATAGGGAATAACTGATCTATTGCATTTCAGATTGATTTCTGCTCTAAGATGAGCTCAAGATTTTTCTCTCGTTATTTAAATTTTGCGAATTTTTTAAAGAAGAGCCATCTCTTTTTTCATTTTAAGAAAATTAAAAATACGACTTAAATGAAATTAATTTTGGGTCTGGTTATTAGCATTAATTTCTTCTAAAAATAGTTTGTGCTCATTTTTATCACCAATGTTTAACTATAAAATATAAATAGTATTTTCAATTTACTAGTTGAGAGAATGCATCTGTGGAAGTGGCGCTATCTATTAATTTTCTTGTTTGCTTTAGTTTCTTCTGTGTTGGCTGTCAAAATTAATTTCTTTCCCTAATTTCTCAAATTATTCTATACCGCCATTATTTACTATGGATGGAGGAAAAATAAACTTTAGATTAAATGAGAGAGAAGATATATTTTAAACTCTAACCCACTAAATGAGATTAAATGATGGATTCTAGAATTAGGTGTGAGAAATTTCTACGCCTTGGTGTTGAATCTTATGGTTCACCTTTGAAGAGCTCCTCTTATAAACTTTTTACTCAGAGGTGTTGGCAATCAAGTTTCTTTACAAATTTTGATCTCCGTTTTCCAGAGCCATTTTTTCCTGTTAAAAGTTACTTTAAATAAAGTGAATATGCTTTATGTATTTAAGTGTTGAGAATTTAGGTGATTTGGAGTTAAGGAGGGGTATTTGCTAATAGTCAATAATGGGGAAGTAAGTTGACTCTTTTTCTTAATGAATGACTTAGCTAAAAATAAGATGTAGGTATTAGACTAAATGGTGTCAGACTTATCAACTTTCATAAATGGCATTTATAAACTCTTATGAATTTTTTTTTCATTCTCTTAAGTTTTGAGTCAACTTCTTATCTCTTAGCTTCGCTCATATATTTTAGCTAAGCTGAGTTGCTCACTGAGTTTGAACTCTCAGAGCAGAATGATAACTCGCTTTCACTCCTCTCCTCAATCACTTGGGATTAAGAATCCAAATTTTAAGGGCCTAATTATAATAATTTAAAATGATAATTATTCAAATTTGAAATATGCATTAACATTTTATAAGCCTCCCTCTATTGAATTAATATTACTCTAATTCTATTAATTCAAGTTTTCAGTATCATTGTCATAGATAAACTAGCAATTCTCAAATAAACTCTACCAAGAAAAGCAAATGCAAATTTTAAAAGTGGAATTAACTCTTCCATCGCTTATTTTACTTCATTTTCTCCTAGATAAAAGATAAATAGCGGATAAACATTTTATACCAAGATTAAGAAATGCTTGTTGAAGTGCTTGAGAGCTTTTATGTTCTTAGTTAAAATAAATTACACTAGTTACCTCTTCTCTCAGTTATTTGGTTCCCTTCTTCGTAGTCGCTAATTTTACCTTTTTGGGCGCATCTAACTGTTCAATATTCTAAGTTCCTTAATTCTCAAGTTTAAAAATCTTACTTCATAAAAACTGTTTCATTTTTTTATAGATGGTTTCCTAGATTATAAAAGTGTAGTTGAGGAGGAGGAGTAAGACTATTAATTATAATTCATAAGTGCTGATGCTCCGAGTTCGACCTAGGTCTATTTCTTCGAAACTCCCATGGTTTTGAGTTGCTTTGCAATCGCCTAGTCTTCCTCCTCCTTCTTAATTTGACTTTGCATAAGCTACTGTTGTATAAGAAAGAGAGTTGAATTTTTAAGGTCTTCAGTGCGCTAGGCTATGCGCTATTGCTTGAGATCCCAAATTGAATTTTTGCGGCCAATGTTATCATTTTTGGAAGCCTGAATATCAGGAGTCTACGAATAACCTCTTAGTCTATTTTGAACAAATGACCCTTTCCGAGACAAAATAATGCATATATAATAAGTATAATTCAATAACTATTTGTAATTAATAAATTATTTGAGATTGACTTTAAACCGGAGTCTGAGCCGGGTGAAGTTAGGTTACAAGAGGAGGGAAGAGTTGTAACTTGGAGGTTGAGGTTAATTCTAGTGCTTAACTTGCTAGCCCGGCTGCGGAGCTCATGGTATTTAACTCCATTTATTTCACTTGGTTAAGATTCCGCGTTACTATTTTTTCACTTACTCGATTATCAAATTAAAGCTCACCTTTTTAAATAAGCTTTTCCATATTAAAGATAACAACCTTCAGAATTCAATTTCGTATTACTTTTTAGAAGATTGATGATAGTTGAGTCGCTCTAATTTCGAAGATGCACTCGCTTTCCATCATCATTTCTTAAAATGTGGCATATAAATCTAGAATGATAGCTAAAAATTATTCTTTTTCTTTCAAGATATTTCACAAGCTTTGGAAACAAGTCACTCATACTTCAATTATTTGATCCTTATGCAGATTCTTCTAACTCTTAAACTTAAAATGCAACCATAATATAAATATTTTTACATCTTATTTGTAAACTAATTAAGTGAGTATTTGGAATAGTTGTGTTAGGTCTCTGAGGTTTAAAGTTATAATTATTTATTCTAGTTTAAATATATGAATCAGACTAGCGTATAATTAGAGCACTCTTTACTCTTTGATGAGTGATCACGCAACCAGCAGTATATAAATAGAAATTATTAGAAAAAGAGAAAATAGAGGCAGGATAATATTAAATAGCCAATTCATCTAAAATCAGCAATCAATATGCTAAGACTCTCAAAATTATTTGCTTCTACCCTCAAATCTTATAAGCTAACTCATTAAACTATTCTATAGTAAAATATAGGCGATTAAATGCTAAAGGAGAAACAGAATTTTTAAATCCTTAATTTCATTTAAGTGCAATAGAAAATAGTTGAGTATATAGTTTATTGTCAAATATTTTGAAATTTTTATTTATAATCTTCCTTATAGAATTATATTTTTATTGTTTGAAACTTTACTGAGAAATTGAGTTAAAAAATTTGTCTTTTAAACTTTTGATTTTTATATTTTGGAAAGCAACTGTTAACTTTTTTAAATTCCTTTTGTGAAAATTGTATCTCATCTTCTTTGATCCTGATTTCATTGAGAAATTTCTTCATATGAATCTTTGTAATAATCATTCATAAGTTTTCTAGTGTAATATTTTTTCAAAAGCGTACCTAGTTGAGCACTCAAGACTCAAAATTATATTCTTAAAATAATAATAATAATCAAGAGCATTTTCTTTTTGTTAATTTTAATCTTAGTAACTTAAAATCAAATTATTATAAAAACTTGCTTTTGGTATTTGCTAGGATTCTCAATATTTTGAGTATTGTGATTCTCATTTTACCTCTCTTCTCTTTTTAAATTTGGTATATCACTTTATTTTCCACTATTTTTAAAGTTTAAAAAGTGATAATAAAATTATTAAAGTATATTTTTTTTTCTCCCAAATTAATAATTTCTTAACTTTGCTTTTAACAATCTCATGCTTCTTTTATTAAGATATTTTAAAACTTACTATTTTGTGAAATTTTAAATTCAAGATTGAGATATTTAAAATATTTTTTAATAAGTTATAATCACTTCTGTTCTTTTTTGTATTGGAATTTTCTTTAATGGAATTTATATTTTAGCCTTTTAGTTTGGTTTAACTTTCTGTGGATTCCTGTTCACTAGGCTGAATTTAGTCAATGGAAATGTCTATGTTCAATTGTTGCTCATATTTGATAATCTTTCTTTATGGTTATTGCTAATTTAAAGTTAAAATAGATTATATATTTTCTCTCTATCTCTATTTGATTATTGCTATACTGTTGCTCTGAATGAAGAAGCTCTTATTTATTTAAATTATGTGAAACATTGGAAGTATTTTGTTCTCTCAAAATGTTTTTGCAAAAATAAAATTATTTTTTTTTGTGTTTAAACTATAAACATATTTTAAAATGTTTGATGTGTTTGATTTAGCAGAATTTTCAAAAAATTCATTGCAAAAAATCGTATGCCTTACAATAAATTGAAAATTAAAAATGGTTATAATAAAATTAGAAGTCATATAATATAGAGCTAGTTAAATATCTCTTTGAAAGTTTTCTACAACCATTGAACTTATAAATTCTTAAATGTCTTTATTATTTTTGTATGTCTTTTGAAGTGAAAATTAAAAAAATTCTACTGAGAACTTGTCTTTCATAAATCTTAATTTCTATTAAGAAATTCTACAAAATATTTTCCTCGGCACAATGCATTTAAAAAGAGAGTAAAATCTAAGCGAATTTATTTAAATCTGAGATAACCATCCTCTTACCAATTTATATTTACTTTTCTATCAAAATTATATTATTCAATATTTTATTTGCTATAGTGTGATTATGCTTTTTCATCTTTTAAGTTGGAAAATTATCTCTATTAATAGTTAAGGGATCCTTTATTTCTTAGTGATTGAGTTGGCTGGTTGAAGATTGACTCTTAAAATTGACATAGGATAATAGTACGATTTTCTAACTAGTACTGTAATAAGTGCTGGTTTTAAAATTGATTATTAATTCCATTCCTAAATATTTGATTTGATTGATTGATTGATTGATTAATTGACTCTTAAAATGTCTCTTATCAAAATAAAGGGTTTATATTTGCTCCCTATTAATTTTTTCTCCCTCTGTAAGTTTTCTGATAGCCTTGGAGGTACTGTTACATATATATATATATATATATATATATATATATATATATATATATATATATATATATATATATATATATATATATATATATATATATATTTTTATAAGGGAAGTATAATAAGTTATTTTTCCTATGGATTTGTAGGTTATTGAGTTATTAGAGTTGATGATTTTCAGGAAAATTATTCTTGCTCTAATCACTTTGAAGACTAATTTAGTCCACTACTTTATTGATCTTGCAAGCAGGCGGCTTTAGATTATTCAGTTTTTTATGAGCAAGAGGAGAGGCATCGCCAGTCATATAATTCAATTCGCTTTAAAGTAAGTTATAGCAAGAGTTTGAACCAATAGTTATTTGCTTTTGGGGAAGGAGAAAATTAGCAGACTCTTATCCATTGAGTTTATTATCCTTCCTAATTTCCTTTTTTGAATTTTCAACAGAAATTCCCTCCTCTTAATTCCCTGCGAAAATATGAACAATTCAAAAATTCAATACTTTAACATTAGCAAGATATACATTTTAATATATGTATGAGTTACGGTTTCTAAACTAAGCTCAGAGTTTTATTTAAGCAAATTTTAAACTATTTTCCTGAGCTAGAATTATCGGATATCTGTTTATTCATCTCACTTAGCCTTAGTAATGGAGAGCTGGATGAATCAGCAGTTAGTTATTACTGCCTTAAATTTACAGAAGAAAGCTTCCCTTAGGATGAAGTTATCTATATTTTTGGCAGAGGAGACATCGTTCTTTTTATTATAGATAAATCGCCCAAAGGAAATTTAGGGTTTGAACAAGAATTAAACTTCTCAATTTGAACAATTTAAAAATCTGTTATATATATGAAGAGTGGAGAGACTCTGAAAACCTTATCCCTATTTCCTGTCACCAGGGCCACTCAAGGTACTCTTATTTTATGTATCAACAGCAAGAATTTTAAATGAATCAGCTAAGAATTAATTTAAAGATGGGCATCTTAATTGGACTACACTCTTTGCTCTTGAGCGTGAACATTTTTTCCTAGCTTCTTCTTCATACATTTGATCAACTTCTAAACTCTGGCCTCATTTTATCGCTCCACTTCAGTCTTTACTATTGTGATCTAGCTCTGCAAATCTTGCAAAATATCTCGTTACTGCTCTTATCCCTCTTCAGAAATATTTTGAGTGTCTTGCTTGAGTAAACTGTGAATTTTTTAGAGTGTTTACTCCCTTATTAGGGCCACAGTCTATTCTCTTCTTTCCTTTCTCTCAGCGTATATAGATTTCTAAGTCATGAAAAATAAATTAAGAGACTCAAGAAAGTTGGGAGCTCGATAAATTTAATGGAAAATAAATTTCGATAGCTTCCTTAGTTGGGTTACTGTTTTTCCTCACTAGAGCGATATTCAATTCGTTTGACGAGAACTGGAGTGGGCTCTCAATGGGCATCAGCGACATTTGCTTTTTGATATTCTTCTTTTGGAAAAATGCTTGCACTGCTTAGGCCTCACTATTCTATCTTTACATATCAGGGTCTTCCTCAGCAGCTAATTGCTCTATGAGAATAGTTGGCTTGGCAATATTTTGTAGCATAGTCTTTTTCTTTCTGTAAAAATTGGTGCTTCCATGAGATCCTATTCTCAAGAGAGGGCTTTTAAAATAAGATTTAGCTTGTAGGTTCTAAATACCTACTCATCTACTTTTCATACCCAGTTTGAGCTGTAATCGAAGGTAATTATAAAAATGCAACATAGATTGCTATTCAATTTGAAAAATTTGATGCCAGATGGAGTAAGTGCCTACCCTTTTGGTGGCTCTTGAAATTTACTTGGTGAGACCAAGTACGAATTAGTTTTCTGCTTTAATATACTCATCAATTTAAATGGACTTAGTTGTGGGGAGTACTATAATCTATTTATAAAATTCTATTGAAAAATAAAACAAGAATTACTAACATAGACTAAACCAGATATTTTCTTAATCTTACAAATCTCAAGTCTATTATCATCAGAGGATTTTCTTAAAATCGTAATACAAATCTTACGTAATATTTTAATAATAAATTTCTTAAATCATTTTAAATAATTTAAGTTGTTGATATTAAATTGTAAATAAACTAATAATTTTGAAAACTTTATTCTACGTACTGCCTGTGTACATCTATCTTGGCAAAAATTTTAATAAGAAAATAAGCTAGTAGTTTGATTTTCCTTTAGTGATTTTAGAATATTTTTGATTTTGGAACGCAATTAAGTAACTTTATTAAAGACTGTCTCTTAAAAATCTTTTGATATGTTTTCTTCTTTTTTATAGCTATTTTTAAAATTTTGCTAGAGTCTCCTCTCAGGAATAATATTTTAGTAACTATCTCGTGTAATACTCTTTCAAAATTGAGCCTAGTTAAATACTCAAGACTAAAAATTATATTCCTAAAATTAATAATAATCAAGAGCATTTTATTTTTGTTGATCTTAAACTTAGTCACTTAAATAAATAATATAAGCAATTTCACTTTCTTTTTCTGATTGCCTTGTTTCTCAAGATTTTAAGTGTCGGAATTCTCCTTCGACTACTCTGCTATATGGAAATCACACATCTTATTTTATTTGATATTGGACAAAAAGAATTTATATTAAATTAGTCGATCAATCAGCTGATATAAATTCTTAAATTTGAAATGTTAATAATCTAGTGTGTTTACTTTTATTAACTTGGTAGTATAATTTGTTGTAATATCTTACAATCAAAATTTGTTAACTATATTTTAGAGCAAAAAATTAAAAAAATTGTCTAATTCATAAATAGAATCTGTCTATTATGTGTTAATATTTTCAAAAAAGGAGAATCTTTTTTGGTTAAGTTTATTTGAATCTCTCAATAGCTGATAATCCCTCTCTTTAGAATTATTTTCCGCAGGCTAGATATTATTTATTTGTGTGTCTTGCAAGAGTTGTTCACATTTGATAAGCTTAATCTTGCTTTGGAATTATTGACTAATTTAAAATAGAAATTCCAACAGTCAATTAATAGCAAGCTAAGTTTCAAACTAAATAGCTCTTGATATTTAAAAATAATTTGAAGAATTAATCTTGAAAATCCTTTTTGCTTTTCTACAATGTAAGTAAGAGATTTTGCAATTTATAAAATTATCAATAAAATCTCGAATAAAACTAAGTTAATCTCTGGTTTAATTTTAATTTATATTAGGAATCTAGATGTCCTTTTATAGAAATTTACTCACTGGTCATGTTTTCAAAATTAAAATGGTATATTTTAGAGAAGATATTCAAACTTTAAGCATAATTAAGAAAAAATGTTCGAAGTACTTAATGGAGGAGAGATCTCCTAAATTTAACAGGAAGAACTCCTATACTTCTCGTTTAAATTTTAAATTTTTGGCAGAAAAGCAAAATTATCTTTATTGAGAGGAAAAGGATCTATAACTTCTGGCTTAAGGAATTAATTGGCTGGCTTTTGACTTTTTTAATTCCTCTTATCAAAATATATGGATTATATTCCCTAGCTATTATGGGAATAAAATCCTTCCCCTTGTTGTATTTTACTTGTAGCCTCTATGGAACTGTTGTTGTAAATAAATTGTAAATTAGCATTATAGTTGGAATTTTAATTAAAATCGGTGATTGGTTAAAATAATAAATGGAGAGTTGCAAAATAGTGGCAGTTTAAATCACAGATTCACGCCCTGATCTGTAGCTTGTTCGATAGAGAATCAAAAATTAATATTAGTTTCTTCTAAAATCATATTCGTAGCACCTCTCAGCAGTGAAATATGACTCGCGCATTCTTCATCATCATCTTCATCAAAACTTTTGTCGCTTATAACTTTGTACTGAGAGCTCCCAGACAAAAGTTGCAAGGATAAAAAGTTCTTAGAATTTGATGCTGAATCGAATGGTTTAATAATTATTTAAATTGGACACTCTTCAACTGCCACTGATTTATTCCATTTTAATTTAATATCTAGTTTAATAATCTTTTTTATTAAATTCTCAACTATATCAGTTGTTTTTACTCTGAATTTGTAGGTTACCCAGCTCTTGGATTCCTGGACTTCCACTCTAATTTCTTTTGCACGTATTAATTTAAAGTTTATCTTGGCCAGCTCTTTTTGATAGCTTGCAAGCTGGCGGCTTCTAGTTACTCAATTTTATTTGAAAAGGAGAAGAGACCTCGCTAGCCATAATATTATAGTATTTTGATTCACTTTATTTCAAACTCTATCTTTAATCCATCGTTATTTACTTTTAGGGACTGAAATTAGTTATAGAAGACTCAATTCTAAGTAGATTTTTATCATCATTAAATTGCTTGTGTGTATTTTGCACGGAATTTTCCTGTCCCTAATTTCCCAAAGAAATATGAATTATTCAAATGATACAATATTGCTTTTAATTTGTTCTTTACTAAATTAGTGGTAGATAAATCTAAAGAAAATTTGGTCCATAAATTTATTACATATTTATTTAAAAAAGATATGAGTGAGTTATGGCGTTTAAAATAAACCCAAAGTTTTATTTTTTTATATCTTAAACTTTTAGCTTTTGCACGAAGCCTCAGATATTTGCTAATTTATCTCGCTTATCCTTTATTGAGGGGAGATTGAAGAATCGGTACTAAGATGCTAATTGAATTGGAGAGTTGAAAATTGCCCTTAAGAAGAGGTTATCTATATTTTTGGGAGAGGTGATATTGCTTTTTTACTTTTTGATAAGTCACCCACTAATTCAGGAGGGTTCGAACTAGAATTATTATATTTCTCTATTTGAACAAAAATAATATATGTTTTGAAGAGTAGTGAAACTTTTAAAATTTTATATTTTCTTTCTGTCACCAGGGCCGCCACCTAAAGAACTCCTGTTTTACTTATCAACCACAAGAATAATAAATTGTATCTTAGTTATAATAATGATGATGATTATAATGATATAAAAAGACTATCATCTTCAGCAATAAAGTCTTTCTAATTTAGAGTAAGGTGTTTAATTTTAATTTTAGATTTGACAAGTCCGGCCTCATTTTATCGGTGGTGTACTTCAGTTTATGCTATTATGTTCTTGCGCTCCAAGCCTTGCAAAATATCACGATTCTCATTTTATCCCACTTAGGAGGAAATATTATCTTTCAGGAGTAAACTGTTAATTTTTTAGAGTGCTTGCTCCCTGATGAGTGCTAATGTCTACTCTCTCCTTTCCATTTTTTCGTCATATAACGATTTTTTAGTCGTGAAAAATAATTTAACAGTGCCAATATATATATATATATATATATATATATATATATATATATATATATATTT
>JAJKFJ010012909.1:0-11942 GCA_027382625.1 Tetmemena sp. SeJ-2015 | reverse complement strand
AAAGCTCAAAATGCCTTTTTAGAACTTAGTATTTGAAATCTTGTCGCTCTATTGAAAAAATAATCAAGTGAAAATTTTAAACTTTATCTTAATTATACTTGCAAACTATTTTTATATTTACTGATGACATTTTTTATAGATGAATTTTTTGCCAAAACCAGACCTTTTTAAAAGAAAATGGAGCCAAGATCACTAAGGTGCTCAAAGGCAGATTAAATATATTTCAAGATCCTAGTAGTATTAGTAACTCTTGCTCTCTAATAGATCAATCTTTACTGCAGATATTAAAAAATATCAGATTTTATTTTTGAATTCTGAGAGTCATCGTGACTTTTTTGGATGTGAATTCTATCTTCAAGAAATTGCCTGGTCTGAATTCAGATGTCTACTCGACTTTCAAGCGTCATAGCATCCTCACCTTTGTAGAAACATTAGAAATTACTGTCTACTCCTATTTCGATTCTTCAGATTTGATTTTATAGCATATAGGTAATCGCTTTTTTTAGATTTATGGAGAGTTTTTTTCATAGTTATTTGAATTATGGTATGATTCTTGAAATTCTGAACTCAAATTACATTCATCGTATAATTTAAAAAATTAAAAAATAAATTCAACCTCTCATTTGTACTCAGATAAATAGCCTATCTTTGCCTTTTTCAAATCAAAGGAACATGTACTTTTCATCAATTTCAAACACAGCCGAGCTCTAAACTCTGCTAACTTCTTATTCTTCGATTTTATAACTAAAAATAGAGTTTGAAGAGGAGATCTCTTTGAGAAATGTTTAAATCATTTAAGACTCATTAAGCAAGCTGGAGACTCTTTCAATTACTTTCAGAAGGACTGATTTTGAAGCTATTTTTATTTACAAGTCTCTTTTCAGATTCTTAAATTTACCCACACTCTCGTCGTTTGAACTCAGATAGAGAGACTACAGCAATCAATCTAAAAAAATTAATTTAAGTTTATTGTTCAAATTACTTCAAATAAATTTAGTAAAATTTCGTGACTATCTTAACTTAAATAGTTTCTTATTTATCTTTTTGGTTATACTGAGAAGTAATATTTTTAAAATTTTTCAATTGTGAAGACTTGAATTATACCTAAATATTTCAACTTAAATAATTTGGATTTTGGATATTCTTTGAATAAAAATATAATTGTTAAAAAGTCAATTTGTAACATTTAAAGAATATTTTTATTTTTTTTTTACTTGGTGTCTCTTATATATTCCATTATTTTTATCCATATTTATGTATAATTTTTGATATAATTTTGGTTAACAAAAATGAAATTTAATTATAAATTAGGTTTATAAATGGTTTTAAATTAGACAAACTAAATATTCTTTTAAAATTATAATTTAAATTAAAATTGTTTAATAGACCACCGAAATTTAACTACTTGAGCTAAATTAGAGAGACTTAGAAATTCTATTAAGAAATTAATTTTCTATTTGTTGTTGATTTCTTATTTTTCTTAAATTCTATATATCACGATTATTGAAAATATTTAATTAGACATCTAATGGAGTGTAGAGAAAATTATAACAAAAAATATCATTCTTTTGCCAAATTTTAAAGTGCATTTACTCTATTTTAAGTAAAAATAAAGGAGATCAAATTTATTAAACTAAAATTTATTTATTTTAAAGAACTTTAAGATATATATTCCCGAATGGGAACATTTTTAAAGCTTATTTAATCTTATTTTAATTATAAAATAATCTAGAAAAAATCTAAAGCAAAATGATAAAGCATTCGTAAAACATAATCGCTTTTACACAAATTTTTTCTTTTTAAAAATGAAAAGTTTGTTCGATTACCCTATATTAAGTAATTTAATATTCTAGAATTGGGCTATGATGAAATAAATTTCCAAAAGCTTCAAAGTATAAAAGTGCTGTTACTGGATATACCCTTTTCAATTCGTAAAGAAATGTTGGTAGATTTCTTTTTCATGTTGCGCCACAATAATTAGATCAAACAACTTGGTCTTCCTCGAACTCTAATTAAGAACAATCCTAAATTTATGAATTTAATAGAAGAGGGTTGCCCTTAAAATTTAGAATCCATATTTCTCTATCCAATGGATCAGCATATAAATTACTATGAGCTCACTCCATAAGAGCTTAGCCATATAATTGCGCAATTTAGCAAGCCAGACACCTTTAAGGAATTTAAGAATTTTGGGGCTGCGATATTTGAAGTTACAAAAAATTAAGATGTCAAGGAGGATACTAAAATTCTGATGAGAAGAGCATAAGCACTTACATAAAAGCAAACTATTCAAAATATTCAGATCGACTTGAACTTTCTAGACGAAAAGGAACAGATTTCCATGGGAAAGAAAATTGCATAGACTTTAGTTGAGAAGAAGGCTAGTCCCTCTCTTCGAATTTTCAATGACCTCAATTTGTCATTCTTTGCTGTTCCTTGAAACCTTATCAAAAGGAGGCTTATCTTATCTGAGAGTGGCATTAAATGCTCTACAGTAGCAAGCTACAATACCATTTTGATCCTTCTCAAAGATTATTTGAATCAAGATAAGTCCCATATTATAATTAATATCCTTTCTTTAAATACATTTCTATATTAGCTTCAGAATACAAATCCCAGAACTTAAATTTACCAGAAATCTATTAGGATAGGTTGAGAGATCCAGAGCTTAAGATTATCATAAACTGTGGTGTCAAGATTATCAGAGTGAATTTCTTTATGTGAAAGCTTTCCACACTTTCAACTTTTCCCTCTTTCTTCAGGATTAAATCTCGCTTAACCTCAAGCAAATAAATGGAGAAGAAAACTTTTAGCTTGATAGCTTGCAAAAGACGAGCAAGAATATTGTAGAGAGTGAGAAAAATAAGATGACTTAATACTTCAAGAAAACTCTGGTATCTCTTTGTAATAAAAGCCTTTCTTGCTAAATGGATGCTTTGATGCTCTTATCTCTATCAGGGCCTTAGTTAAGCACTTTGATTCTAGACTTAGATCTTCTATCTAAAGATTTTAGTGATGATATAATATCAAAGGCACTAGAAGGTGTTACTCATTTGCAGTATCTTATTCTAATCTCTACAGCAGTCGGTACCTCTAATTTTAAGGCATAGTGGAATAAATTGGAACCAGTTCATAATATAAGCAAATAAAGGGAGCAAGCTTTCGTACCATTTCAAATAATTGCAAATCTTATAAAAGCCAATAAGCAAACTCTAAGAAAGTTATGCATAGATTTTAAGCTCGATGATAGTTTCATCAAGCATCTAGTAAATTTGATCTTACTTTGTGAAGTCATCAATTACATTCACCTAACTAAAGCAGCTTAAATTGGGAAAATGGAATAAGAAAGTTTATAAACTTTCAAGTAAATAATGTCTAAGGATACCTTAAGACATATTATCGTCGATGCTTATCCACACTACTTTTAATTCAATACAATGGTGGCTTTCTCGACTTAACTCAAAACACTCTCACTCACTATAGATTTATTTTTTTAATTAGAGTTTCCTAGCAAAGAAGTCGCTTCTATAAATTCCAAGCTTCTTTATTGCAAGTTCATCTACGCTATTATCTAAATTAAAGTTTTATATTATGGAGAAGGTTTATAATCTCTAAGTTTTGGAGGTAGTAAACATTAGACCCTCAGTTGAGGGCTAATCGCGGCATTTCAATTAGCCGAGTAAAGAAGAAGAATAGGAGTTAGCTAAACTTGATAAGAATTTTCTAAGTTTAACGAAACAGATTTTTGCTAAAAATAAAAGTACCCTCCTTGTATGGAATGTGTTCTATCCAGTGAAGTCATCGCTCTTCTCTAACACCATGACTATGCTGCAGGAAAGTGCTATCAAAGCCATTCCTAGCTTATAATACTTGAATAATGTAGAGTTGAGTGATTATAGAGATCACTATTCGAAAAAGGAATAGATATGCACTGATATTGGAAATCAGTATACTGAAATTAGCTTATCTTAATGCATTAAACTTGGAGGATCTGAGAGCCGAAAAGTTCTATACTTATTCGATAACTATAGATTTAGTCTAAACTTTACTAGCTTCATGTCTCACATTCTTGGAGCTGCAATTTCTTGTCATGCACATGTCTAGGGAAAAGGAAACTCAACAAAGCTCAAGTTTCTTACTTTTGACGGTGTTTAAAAACACAAGCTTGAAGATTTTCTCTAGAACGCAATCGATAGAGATGGTTGTTTTGATATCCTGAACTTTGCAATAGGTATGTATTTATTAAATTTATAACTTAATTTAGACACTCTTGATATCGAATTGATTCTCTACTCTGACTTAAAATTTTTCCTTTTCATCCTTTTCCAAAGCAAATTCCAACTCAACAACTTAAAGTTCTTCAAGTTTAGCCTTCCCTTCATCTATGAAGTGGAACTAGAAATAATTCTCTCAAACTTCAGAAAGCTAACAACTACTACTACCAATTTGGCCAACCTCACAAGAATTAGCTTCAAGAGTGTGACTTTTAAAAGTAGTGATGTGGATGAGAAGACTGGTGAGTTCAAGAAAACTACCTTTGACACCCTAATAGAGCTGCCTTCTTTAACTGACTTGAATCTAAGCTACACTAATTTTCTGCACTGCTTCTCTGATGAGATACTTGGAGAGTTTTTCAGAAAGCTTAAGTTGAAGGATGGACTTAAGAGATTAAGCGTTGCACTATACATTTTTTTATTGAAGTTTAATTTATAGTCATCATAAATAGTTGCACATGTAATGACAGATCTAATAAATATAAGGAGATACTCAAGACTTCTAGAAAGTCTACCTCCGGAGCTAGAAAGGCTAAATATTTCATATAACTAAGTCCTCCCAGAAACCCTCTTTAATCATGCTTACTATCAAGTGCAGAAAATTAAGATGACCTACTAACTTTGCAAATCACAATAGTTGAATTTCATAACCAAGCAAATAGAGTTAGATAGTGCCTTCTAAGAAATTGCGGAGTTCATAGTCAGAAAGAAGGATGATATTAGATTTAGAGAGATTCAATTTCATCCTAAGAGGTGGCTTATAATGAAAAATTAGCAAATCAATGAAGACCCAGTTTAATAAGAAAATAAGGAAGAATTCTCTTTCTCAACAAAATGCATGCACGAATTCTTAATAAATTTAGAATACTTGAAGATCAACAACTTTAAAAGGATCATCATGAAGGACTTCGATTTTAGAGCTTTTGAAAATACTTTAGATTTTAACGATCTCATTCTATAGCTTTTGGAAAGCGGCTGTTTGTAAAATCTAGAGGAGATATCTTTCATAAATGTGAACTTTGGATCCTTATTTAAAGTCAAAAATCAGATCTTATTTGAATGTAAACATTTATTTTAAAAGATCAAACAATTTTAGAGGCTGGAATTCCTAAAAATGATACAAGAGCGTTGCAACCTTCAAATTCTAGATATGAATGCTTATTTAAAATATTTTTAGATGTAAGCGATAACAATCTGACACCTTCAAATATCGTTGACTTAATTGTTGCTCTTAGGAGAAATTCTTGCAACTTTGCTTAACCTGAATAAGTTGAACATAATCATTTAATTCCCTTCAATTTTCGGATTCTAAAAATTAGTAATGCTAACAACAAATGGCTAATGAATTAAAAGCTCTTTCAAGATTTGAAAAGATAGATGGATGCAGTCTTTTTAGATTGCAAAGACTTAAAATACTACATTGATAGAATCAATGACCTGATTTTGTTTGAGAAAGTATAGATAACGTAATCTTAACCTGAATAATAATTAGATATGTAATGATTATAAATTCAAATTAAGGATTTCACTTTTTCCCTGAAGAAGAAGATTATTCAATATTTTTCTGAGAGAGATAAGAAAATAAAATAAAATGATGTAGAAAAGGAAGGAACTATTGAAGGGGGTTAACTCAGATCTTGTTGAAGATATTGAGTTGCACACCAATTTTTTGATAAACAAAAGAAAAAATAGGCTTAAGAATAGACCCAATGACAGATCGAAGCTACTCTATAGAACTATAAATGAGGGATACACGAAAGGGATAGATGCCTAGATATAACAAGAATATGGTGTGAATCCTCCCATGGGAGATCAAATAGCTTCACAAGAGCATTCTAATTATGGAAATCATTTTCGAATATCCTATTTTAAACGCCCATTTATTCAGAACTCTCAATGAAGAGAAGAGAGCGATGATTTTTCATAAACGCGGAAGTTTGAGCAACGATAGAGACTCTAAGCATGAGATTACGACTTTATCCAACAAATTTGACAAGCAGGAGCTCGAAGCTAACTCTACCTCGTAACAGCTATCCTTCGTCTCTACCTAATAGAGATTGAATATTTCAAGGAATAAGAGACCCGGTTCTTCTTAAAAGAGACAAGAGGAGTCGTTTCTTTATAACCAATAGGCTCCTAGAATACTTCTGACAAAGAAAAATTAGTAAGATGATATTTTGTCACAATTGAACAAGCCATCAAGAGATACGGATAATAAGACTTTAGCTGCTAGCACTCATGAAAGGATGACTGCAAACTAAAGTAGAAATATTCATACTGCTGAAGGACTCAGAGCATCACAGCAATAAGTCAAAGTTTATATGGTATCTTATTTTTCTTTCAGATGAGATTATAAACAGCAAT
Organism: Tetmemena sp. SeJ-2015; assembly: GCA_027382625.1. NCBI lineage: Eukaryota > Ciliophora > Spirotrichea > Sporadotrichida > Oxytrichidae > Tetmemena > Tetmemena sp. SeJ-2015. Next base: position 5,304 of record JAJKFJ010012909.1, on the reverse strand, counting down.
AGGCTTCTCCCAGTTTTAATACAAACCAGATGAATATAATCCAAAATACAAATCCAAACTCCTCTTTTTTGAGATCCATAGCAGTTTAGAATTTTTAAAACACTTTAAACTTTAATATTTTAATATGAGAATCAAGCCAACACTTCAAGAGCACAATCACACAGGCAAGCTAGTGTAAGGCTAAGTCTAGCAGACAAGTTTAGATTTCCAAGTCGAAAGCTAAAAAACTCTGAATACCTCGACGTTATAAAAAATAGAGGAGAGTATAGAAAGGATAGACTCATTCAGAAATTCAAGAATCAAGTTAATAACTGGATTAGTATTTTTTTGTTAAGTGAAAGCTCATGTTGATCCCACAATCATGGACAAAAATTTAGATTTAAAAGTTCAGTCTAAGTTCCCAGGTGAGTAAAATCAACAGAGTGGATTCCTAAAAAATCAGCACCTTAAGTTTCAGGCAAATTAATATTTCCTTAAATTCATTTTAATGATAGCGATCACGACTTTAAGTAAGACGGTTCTAACTGGACTCCAAGTTTGAATTCTAATCAGAAATATTAAAGACCCATGTCTCAGAATTTTTCCAGAAATAGAAGATTCAGCATGAGAAAAGAAAATTAAACTATGATTGAGGTGCAAAAAGTTCTTAAATTTATGGCTCAAACTTAGAATTTAAATCTATAAATAATCCTTGATGATATATTAAAGAAGGATTTGAGATCTTCAAGAGTGGCAAAAACAGTAGCATCAAATACTAATGGTCCTTATTAAAGTTTAACAACTCTTTTTTAATCCAGCAATTCTAATCACTGGTTCAGATACTACAGGTATCCCTGATACTATCAGTCCTAGAATGAGAACTGGCTATATTCCTGAAATACTAAAGTCTATTCGAAACAGGGACTACCTCTCAACTATGGTCTCAGAGGTCATCTAAACTCGTAAAACCCATGGTGATAGCCACAAACTGGAATTGATGAATACAGATGAGACTAATCAATACAGACTTCAAGACGCTATGGTCTAAGTGATCCAGGATGACTCGTAAAAGCAAGAATTCCATATTCTTAAAGCTTCAGATATTAAAAACAAGTATCAGACTATCCAGGATGATAAGACTGGAGTTAGTGATTTACCAGGCAAGAGTAAAAATGAGCCCAGATTCTTAGACAAAAACTGCAAGAAGTTTATAGTCAGCAAGAAAGAATAAATGTTTTATTATTATCTATTCATTTTAAATCCATGAGATAATTTCAAATCAAGCTATTAAGCCTGGAGAGCATCCCACACTTACTCAACAATACAGCGACATCAATCAAATGAATGATCTCTCTTTAGAAGATTTTATAAATTAAAACCACCTTCATCCACTCTAATATCATCAGACGTTTGCCTCTTAGTCAGCTAATCAAGTAAGCAAGTTTGAATTCTTCTTGGTCAAAGGTAACTAGTATCTTCATATTCAAAGTTTCATTTCAATTTTTTTCTCTTTCATAAAGAAGACTACAACAAGGCAAAGAGATTTTTCTAAGACGGATTGAGGAACTATCCAGACTCTATTCCCTACATTTTCAACATAGCCTTGATTCACTTCATAAAGAAAAGCTACTCTAAAGCTTAGCAAGTTTATGAGGAAATCTTCAAGAGGCAGCCTGATTCAGTTTCCATTTTCTACAATCTGCTGGTGACTCTGCTAAACTAAGAGAACTATATCGAGATTTTGAACTATAGAGACGTGAATAGCTACACCAGACCTCGAGTGCTGATGAGTTAGTCCCAGATGAATATCAATAAGATCATGATATACTCAGCAAATAAGTTCCACAAAGGTGATGCCAAACTCTTAAACGCTTAAAATGAGGGAGAGGATACTCAAAATTCACCTCTTATACTGCATCAAAGAGCAAGTGATACTATTCAGTAGTCCAATTAGATAAACCAATTCGAAATGAACATTCAGACTCTCCAAAGTTAGAGTGAAACAGAATTAGAGAAGAAAGCATAGTAGGCGTAGTTGACTTTTAGTGACAAGTATTTCAAAAAATACGATATAACTTCAAAACCTAAGAAGAATCTGCAGAAGATAGAAAACTAGAAAAGGTAGTAGTCTGCATAAATAAGCACAGCTGCTAATAATCATACCTATAATCTCTCGAATCCAATCGGAGGAAGTCAATAAAGTCAAGAGAAGAAGTCGATGATAGAAGAATTCAGGAAGTAATTTGAAAGAAAGAGGCAGAAATTCAACAAGATTCTTGACGCAAAGAGAGAAGTGATGAAGGATAGAGATAATCTATATTCAAATATAGATACTCACATCATTAAGAATGGAGATGTGAGAAGCAGAACACCGGAAGATAGCAATAGAAAATCTCCGATGTACTTCACAATCTCAACTTAAAAGGCTAGATCTAATAGCTTAGATAATATTTACAAGGAGCTTTCTGAATTGACTAGAATCTATACAAAAGGGTATAAAGACCCTATCGATGAAAAGTATAAGGAACTAATTGAAGACTTGAGAGTCTTTAAATCAAGAATGAACATCAAGCGCTTCGTTAAAGAAGAATAAGATCGGGAAGAGATAAAATAGGAGCAAGACAAAAGAGAAATTAGACCTTGGATGACAGTCTCAAGTGAAAAGCTTACTCAAGATAATCCCATGATGAGAAGCAAGTAGATGGACAGAGCTAGATCTTTTATTAAGAGCTCTATTGGAGCTAAGACTAAGAAAGAGGGTTAAAAAATAGCTAAAAATATTGAGTCTCTCGTTGAAAATCACATTTACAAGATTTAAGATACTCTAAAAGGTGATAAGCAGAGAAGACATGAGGCTCAAATTTCAGAACTTCAAGAAGATCTCCAAATGAATGAAAGTTCCCTGAATCCTTTAAAAGCAGAATTCGGAGATGAGTAACTCAAAGATATAGATAAGTCTTTTGTAGATAGATTAGAAAAGATGAAGGACTTAAATCAGTTGACAGAGGATTAAAAGCTAATGTAGATCTTAGGAATAACTGGCTAAGATCTGGAAAAGAGAAGAGAGATGGAATCTGATAAGCTCCTGCTAAATATATTTTGCATGTCTTATGTCCAGATGGAGTGACATCAGAGGATAAGGAAAACTTCGATAGAGACACTGATGAATTCTTGAGCTACTTATAAAACAACTATTTGATCAAATCTACGATTGTTCCTGGCACTGAAATACCTCACCTCTTTAGAGATAGCTAGTACTATGAACAGATCAAGAAGTATTTAGACAAGCTCTCTCAAACTATAACATCAAGGCTAGGAATCTTCAACGAAGATCTCAATTTATCAACGTAAGAGCAAGAAGTTGAGGTGAAATGGGAGTCACCTCTGAAAACACCCCATCACAAAAAGTAGAGTCTCTATTCCTAGATTGTTAAAAAGAGCTAAGAACTTGACGGAGAGAGTACAGCTAAAAGTACATTAGCATATATTTTCCTCTAGAAAATTAATACGATGGGCTTCCTGAATAAAATAGTTAAAGACAATATAAGCAAGATCAAATCTAAAAGAAAGAAGGCTTATTCGACGAATGCAAATAACCTGAATACTTAAGAGCTAAAATTCGTTGAGTAGCAACTCGTGAAATAAGGAGGTAGATTGTTGAGACTCGTAGATTATCAACTAATCGATAATGTGCTCTAAGATCTTCGGTTCTTCTCTATATTTGAAAAGGATGTTCGAGTTAAGATTTATAAGTTAGCAAAATACATGAAAGTTTCAGACTCTACTCAGTCGATAATAGATCCTGACATAGAAATCACTGAGAATATTTATATCGTCCTCTGTGGTTCATTATTTTTTCAGTAACTCTAATGAAGAAGGACCTCGACTTAGGGATAGATATACCTTTGACAACGTTCAAAGCTGGAGACTGCTTTGGAGACTTGAGTATTTAATCTCATACGGTCAATCCATTTGACCTCCTTAGCAAGAATAAAGTATATGCGAGAGCTGATGAGGGTGACGCCTGCCATTTAGTAATTATTAAAAGAGAAGCCTTCATAAGCGCTATATTTAAGGAGATGAAAGAGAACCTCTACAAGAAAATTATGATGTTGAAGTAAGCTGATTTCTTTTCAGATCTTAGTCCCTACGCCCTTGTCATTTTAGCGTCGAATGTCTAAGTGAGGGAATATAAACTTGGAGACATAATATGCCAGCAAGGGACTGAGCCCTCAGAATGTTATATAATCCTAGAGGGAGAGTTCTTAGAATTTTATTACCTGGTATTATCATTATTTAGAGTGCAGAAGTGTCTTCATGCAGGACTTTGTGAAAAGTACGAAAGTTTCTAAGTTCGCTAAGAAATGCTTGTAGACAGCCCTTCCAAAGCCTCTTCATTTCAATGGCCTTGACTATCTTTAAATGGCAAAAGGCAATTCTCCTCAAAATCATACTCTCAGTAATAAGTCACTGGAGGATTCGGAGGAGAAAATAAGGAAAGCTGTTTAGTAGCTGAATTAGAACAAATATTCATTCTAGAATGAAATAGTCACTCAAGATAAATAGTCGGAGAAGATTAAATACAGACATCATGTCATGTTTGATGAGTTGAAGCCTGGTAATTGTGTCGGCTTTAGGACTCTACTAGATAAGCAAATAGTGAGATAGAAATAATTCCATTTATATTTAAATTTGAAGTTAAAAAGAGAAGACACGTTATTGATGAGGCAGAAGCCTATTCAGAGCAGCTAAAAATATATCCACATACTATACAAGATGAAATGAAGAGCTCCATCAAAGCTCACTTAAAGCCAAGTTCAAAGCAAACAAGCTCAAGCCCGCTAAAGAGGAAGCTTTCTATATCCAAATTGTCGAGAAATAAGACTATCAAGATTGACAAGTCAGAGGACGAAGAATAGCCTTCACTTAACTTAAAACTAATCAACTATAACTATAAATATATATTTTGGTCAGAATTATTTTTTGTTATAGATAGATGAGGCTACAGCACAAGTTAGAGATTTACTGATAGAGGATGAGATGAGAGCAAACAACTCTGGCTCTGAAAACATGCTGAGTTCATCACAAAGTAGGCTAATGAGGAGTGACTCAGTAATTGATAATAGAGCCCCTTCTCACCTTGCTGAGGAAATTACTCCAAGAAGACCTGAAGAAGAGTTGCTCCATAATTTTGAAAATAGTATTGTAAGAATCAGGGTGATAGTCAAAAGTAAAATTAATTCTGATATAGCGAAGGATTAAATTATCCCCGGAATCGCTCGACAGTTCTGGACCTCTCTAGCTGAAAATCCAGTGAGTTCGTTA
>JAJKFJ010012900.1:0-11944 GCA_027382625.1 Tetmemena sp. SeJ-2015 | reverse complement strand
TAAAATACAAGTTGACTCTAAGGAGGAGGATAACGCAAAACAAAATGTCATTTCACATCAAAATAGGCAACTACAGATTTTCAAAAAACCTAGGCACTGGCTCCTTCGGCAAGGTCAAGCGTAAGTACTTCCTAGTAAGAACTTCATTCCTCACTCACTTAACCATCTAACACGCATTCAAATATCTCACTCCTAATGTAAACACGCGTTTTATGGTGGTCAAAATAAACAAGTTTACAAAATAGGTCTTTCATATTATTAAATGATATTTTTTTTAATTTGAGTGAAGTTAAAGTCGATACTTGAAAATGAAAACCAAGTTATCTTTTTCAAATTCATAATCTACCTTCCATGATATTAAATTAAATGCTGACTACCGCAATGACTGCATGGATTAGAGTTTATTTGCTTTTCTTAAATCGAGTAGAGACTAAACTATATTTTAGTGGCGTTCAATGAGGTGAGTGGCCACAAAGTAGCGATAAAGATCATGAACAAAAAGAAAATAAAGCAGTAGCAGGTCTTTGATAAAATCAAAAGAGAGATTAAAGTCCTCAGGCTTTTTAATCACCCGCATATTATCAAGCACTATGAATCAAAAATATTTAGAACTTATTTTCTTATCTCTTGGATAATGAATTCATAGACACTCCCTCCGACATTTTTATGGTGATTGAATACGCATCGGGAGGTGAGCTGTTTGACCTGATTCAAAGAAGAGAGAGGGTAAGTCGCTCACAGAATTTCGCTTTTCTTCAGTTTCTATACAGAATCCTACTGAAACTCTCCTTACTCTATAATTATGTTGAAAATGCGCTATATTGCTAAGTTAAAAATTACTTTAAGTCCATTAAAAATGTTTCATTGCGTTCAATATTGCCATTTTAAAATGACTGGATGAAAATAAAGAGCCTCAGGAAGATAATTCAGACCTTATCTGATGAATACTTATATCCAGCACACGTCATTCTTATAGCCTCTTTTTAGGCTCGATAGTATACTAACCCATTTTTAGTTGGACGAGAACGAAGCTCGAAGATTCTTTCAGTAGATATTTTCAGCCATGGAGTACACACACTTGCACAAGATCACGCACAGAGATCTGAAGCCAGAGAACTTGCTGCTGGACGAGCATAATAACATCAAACTCATAGACTTCGGTCTCTCTAATTCCATGAAAGACGGTAACTCACTCAGGACGGCCTGTGGCTCTCCAAACTATGCAGCCCCTGAGATCATCAGTGGGAGAAGCTACGGAGGAGTTTAAATTTATTGTGCAACTACAGCAAACTGAAAATAAATGTGTGTGTGGTGAGTTGAGGTGGACGTGTGGTCGATGGGTGTGATTCTATATGCAATGGTGTGTGGCACACTACCCTTCGATGATGATAGCATGAGTCAGCTGTTTAATAAGATCAAGGAGGGCAAGTACTACATGCCCAACTACATAAGTGCAGACGTCAAAGACCTAGTCAATCGCATGTTGCAGCCCAACCCTATTAAGAGAATCACCATGCAAGAGATCAAACACCATGCCTGGTACTAAGTTGATCTCCCTCTCTACCTCTAAAATATATCCATGGTCTCATAAACTGCTCAACCTGTGGATGAGGAGATAGTAAAGCGACTGCTACAAGTAAGTAGATATCTAATTCTCTTATCAAGGAATACTTCCTTGATATATTAAATTTTAATTAAAGAGACTTGAGAGAGATCTGCTTTAAATTATAACTTTGATTGCCTTTTTAAGGAATCACTGACGTAATTATATTCTCGATACTAGAGGATTTAATTAAGGAGAGTTGCTAATAATTATGATATTATAGCTCAATCTAAATCTGCAGGGTAGAACGTACTAGGATATCGTAAAAGCCATTCAAGAGAAGAGAAACACAGACTTCTGTGGTATCTATGAACTCTACTTTCATGAGAAAGTAAAGCGAGAGTGTCTACTTGACCAATAAGCAGCTCTAAGAGGCTAGAACGCCAATAATACTAAGCACAGATTCCGTTCCCTCAGATCGCTGATTTTGGGGTCCCGAGCCTCAAGCACAGGCAGCAGTTCCAGCAACCTATTCTCTAACAACAATGATTCAGCCAACTCTTCTAATCACAACTCCAATTTCCCAATCTCAAATATCAATCATAACTTGAACCACTTCTCTATGCTTAGCAGCAAACACGATGCAAGGTTAAGGAAGATTCTCAAAAAACTCCAGACTGGAGATCTTAGTTTGAACAGAACTGGAAAGTAAATAGCTGAGGGAAAGAGCCATGTGATCGGCTTAGCTCAACTCAGAAACCCGAGAGTTGATTCACTTGTCTCTACAACTGTAGAGGAAAATAAGAGCACTATTGATGGAGGTTTAATTCAGAGTTAGTAGATAGGGCTGCTTTATACTTTCATTTTTTATATTGATTGCAATTGCTTAACTTATCGAAGATCAAGGCTTCAGATGCTGCCAGTTCCATTTCTGGCTTTGTCCTTAATCAGGAAAGGCCGAAGCCTAAGTGGCAGATAGGTTTATTGATTCTTGGCCCAGCCTTCCAAATCATTGAATTAGCCTGCTTGACCCTGCAAAAGCTAAATTTCGTAAGTTTTTAACTCCCCTCCCTCTCATTATCTTTTTCTAGGAGTGGCAATTTTTCCCAATCGAAATGCGGCTAAAGTGCAAGGTGATAGTGGATGAGAACGAGGACATTTAGAATGACGAAGAGGCGATAAAGAGGTTCATGAAAGAGAAGCTGATAAAGTTCTACGTGAATCTCTTCAAGCTGCAGGCCAAGTCCACTGAGGAGCGCTACCTGCTGGACGTGAGTCTGTTCAAGGGAAACCCAATTACATTCAGCGACATAGCAAGAAGCTTCGTGAGTCAGTTCCACCAGAGCTGCAACCTCGTCAAGAGGAATATTAGGGCGTCTATCGATGATGTCAGCAGCAGCGCAAGTCAAAGACAGAGCTAGCGGTCAGGAGCCAGTGGTAGCAACACCAACACAGCTCAGACCCCGCAGTCTCTCAAAAATCACTTCTTTCACATCATATGAGCTAATAATTGAAATCAGCAGGTCAATAATTTTGAACAAGACAAAAATCAATTATCCTCCGAGTTAAATTAGAATGTTAAATTTATAATTTGCTATCACTTAAGATGGTTATTAAATATAATAAGGCTACTTATCATCATGAATTAAATACAATTATAGGTTAAAACCTCTCTTCAAGTAGTGCTCATTCTAAATTTTGGTTTTAATAGATATCTGACGATACAATAGAGTGCAAACTTAACTAGCAATTAGGCACAGACTGCAAATGAGGAGGACGAGCTCGTTGAGATCCCTTTCTTCCCAACTCTGACAGTTTTAATCTGAATGGATCCCTAAGGATTTAACCACTATATATCATAATATCTTCAGTCCGATGGCAACAGCACTTATAAATATTCTCCAATCAACCTTAAATTAAAGGAAGATAAAGAATTTTAATATATTTTGCTGTCTAATAATTTCCGATTTTAAATAATTAAAATCTCTCAAATATCATATTCTGAGGAAAAAACGATGCTCCTAATTTTAACTCCATGTATCTTCCTATTTTAAATAAATTCGTTTCTTCTTTTGTTAAAATATTTTGAGAATAATAGTTTACTTGATAATACTAGGCTTAAATTTTATAATACACTCACTAGTCTCTGATTTTTAGAAGAAGAGGCTTAAATTATTTCTATCTTCCTTTTTACAATTCATCTAATGAGAAAGCATCAAAGAAATTGAAGAAATATTTGTTAGGTTCAATCTATAGAATAGAATTCAATTAAAATCGATTATTGGATAAAATAATAAAAAGAAATTGGAACTTAGTGAAAATTTAAAAGGTCCTCTAACAAAGGATATAGAGCTATTTATTTAGCAAATCAAAAGAAATATAATGTGTATATTTGATTAATTTCTAGGAAGCGCCATTCATATAGTGATTGATCAATTGCAATGAAAGGTTAATCTCACTAAATTAAGCTTTATTCTTTAAAACTTCGAATGAATGGAGCTAATGCTTTTTTACCTTCGAGAAACTAATTTCGGCAAATTTTATCCTTATCAGAGCTCACTAATAGCCTCACCAAAGCCAAGTTGCTTCATTCCAATTATAAACTTCTACTCTTTGATCAAGAGAAAGTTCCCTCAATTAAAGACTAAAACAATAAGTAAGAGAAAGCCCTGCAGATGAGAAGGCGATATTAGATATCGTAAAAGTATCAAGTTCTGCTATCTACCTCCGAGTTGGAACTCACCATCCAATAGCTGATCAAGTGCTCAGGTATCGCGCAGTAATGTAAAAGAGTTGGCACTGTTAAAATTATAGTTCAGCATTGGCGCTGCTGCAACTTCATAGTTACAATGAACAAGGGCAAGAATCGTATAAAATTCATTCAGACAACAATTACTGAGAAATGGACAATTACTACTCTCCTCTTCGTCTGAGTCAATCAATATCTTCAACGCTTGTATTTAAGTTATTCACAATTAAATTCGATCGCGCACTATAAGCTATAATTATTACAATAGAGATAGCTAAACTTCTATTTTTGAATCAATTTAATTTTATTATAATTTACTTTTCCAATCAATTCTTAGCTATATTCATTTTTTAGTTTTTTTCATAAAATTTGATATCTCAATCGTAAAGTGTGAAGCCACCTAGTTCGGCCAAGTATGCATATCCTGTTCCCGTGATTTCTCCTGTGTAGAACCCAAATTAGAAAGAATTTCCAGTCAGGTAAGCGAACCAAGCTTAGAATCCCTGGAAGAGCGGCATGAAGTAGTTTAAGTAGTCGAATATTACTTGAAGAGTAGTCTTTGAAGATTAACTCAGAGCAAAGTGTGGTCTTGATGAGGTGTTAAGCCTATCTTAGTTTTATCTCATTGCTGGTTGGTGCTGTGCTCCAAAAATTCTAAAGAGCGAGGTGGAGCAGTAAGCCCAACTGCCATAGAGTTCCACCAGCAGCCTGTACAAATTAAATTTACCATTATCAATAATTAACTTAAGTATATTTAAATTAACGTAGAGGTCGATTTGCTGAATATTTTTCTAGGATGAACCCGCAACCATAGTGTTCAGCACTTTCACTCCGTATTCAATTAGAATTCCGGCTTCGAGAGAGTAAATCAAGGAGGGGATGCACTGCTCAGTTCCAGCAACTGCTCCATCCAAAATAAATCCAACCAGCCATCCCAAACCAAGACCTCCATAAGTATCCAGACTCGTAAAATCAAGAGGACTCTTAAAATAATTGATTTAATTCGCTTTAGTTAAATTATAAATAGGAGCTTGTGAGGATTGTTAGGTTATTCTAGGATTGAAATTTTAAGTTGGAGCAGCCTGAGTAGTCTAAGTTACCATAGTAAAGCATACTAGAGCAACAATAATTGGGTTGACGTGTTTATTTTGTAAAGTATTTCTTCTTCTGTTCCTTAGAGATGAGTTATTATTTACTGATATCATGTTGTTACTTTCAAGCAAAGTAATATTGCTTCTGAGGTGATCCTATTCCATTAAAAATTTACTATAATTTATAATACTGCTCGGAATTAATCTAAATCTGATTTCTCAATTTCCTGACTTTAAACAAAAATGGAAATTTTTTATTTACATTATGATTAAGATTTAATATAAATAAATTTAATTAAAGTGATATAGTTTCTTATATTCTGCTACACTTTTTTAATTTGTGAAGTTAAATAAATTTAATTTATCAGAATATTATTATTATAGTTGAGATTAAATTACTTTGATGGAATTTGAAATTAAAAAGTTTGGCAAACGCAAACCCCAACCTCCTCAAACAAAACAAATTTTATTTTAAATAAATTGGAGAAGAAATAAAGTCTTAGGATGAAACTAAAATTACCACTTTAACTTCTAAAAAGAAAGAAACTTCACCTCTTCAAGCCCTCATAAAATAAGAAGTCCCGTTGAAATAGTCTGGCATTCATTCTTCTACAGATAATAAACTACAGTAAAGAAAGGACAAGTTTGAGAAAGAATAAATAGCTTTTGCAGAACAAGATAATTATAAATATAAAATAAATTAATATAATTCTCAATCATTTATAGATGATCTAGCTTGCAACTACCTTGAAAGAGAGTACTTCAGATTGACTTAGGATTTGAAACCCGAAGAGTTTGAAAAGAGGATAAGAACGCAGGAGTAACTAGCAAAGTCTTTCGCCCATGTTCAAAATAAGTTTAAAGATCAAAACTGCAGATAAAATATCTAAGTTATTCTATTTTCTATCAGCTATGAGTGGTTGAGTTCGCAGCTAAGGGCAATCAGACAGGAACTGACTGTCCGCAATTTGTAGAAGCAGTCGCTCACAACTGAAGTTTACCTTTATCATGCTATAGAAGCACTCAGACACAACGATTTAGACCACTATCTTCAGTGCGCTGCTCTACTTCAATTCAAACTAGACTCCTCTATTTAGGAAATAGGAAACACTGATGACTCAAATTTATCTGAAGATGAAAGCCAAAGTAATAAAGAAGAAAGTAAGACCTATGAATTTACGATGTCTGATGTTCAGAGAAAGTCCTTCTTATCTGATGAAGTTTAAACTCTTACTGCAACATAAACTAGGCAGATAATTGTAAGCAAATCTTATCTCAAGAAGACCTATTATAGGAGCTACTAGTTTCTAGATAGCTATACTATCTCTTAAAAGACTAGATTAGTATGTACGCAGAGAATGAGAGTTACATTTTCAGCCTACTCAACTAGCATTAGGAACTGAAACTTCAGTATTTTATGTAAGACAAGATAAAGAAATTTAAACATTATTAGGATAAGCAGACACTACTTGAGTGGAAACTATTTAAAGATCTTGAGACTTTATTATAAGTCGAAAACAAAAAATGAAAATGCCCTTGACTTGATGTTGCTTCATTTGAGAACATAAATCCAAGGGAAAGCACTTTACCAATACCTATAGGCCTAGTAAGTTTTTATAAATATGATCTTTTGCTTTAGCCAGAGTGGGATTGATAAAGAAGAGTTGAGTAAGATGATAGGATTTGAGAAATTATACAATGCTAATCATACTGCTAGTGATGAGCAAGAAGCAGAAGTTGAGTTTTACAACTCCAAAATGATAGTTGTTGATACAAATTAGAGGATAAATACGAGGTAGAGTTTGCTCTAACTAAAGAAATTGGCTATTTGATTTTATTTTATTGATCTAATTAACTCGTTCTAGATGGAATAATTTATCTAAGAGATATTTCTTTCTACATTAAAAGAGTGGAGCTAAAATTTACTTATTCGTGAAATATTTTTGCGAATTAATTAAATATATTCATACATATTCACTGATGACTGAGTACCTCTTCAGCTTTAGAGTTTGCATCCTTAAGATCCTCCAGCTCTTCTATTTACTTTTAAATGACTTGAATTTGCTCCATTCTCTATGCACTCTCAATTTACTCTTCCAGCTCTCTAATCTTAGCATTAATTCTTATCTCCTCTGGACTGGCTTCCTTTTTAACCTACCCCGTGCTAGATAGCTTGGTCTCTCTCTTTAAGTTCTCGTCAATTTAATATTTAGATTCATAACGAATTTAGTTTTATTTAATTTCATGTTGTCTCTTGATCATCTCTTAGATTGCGCCCTGCTGCTTCGCATTTTACTTAGTGCTGTCTCCAAATAGCTTCTTAGACTCCAGCCTTTCCTTCTGAGTGACTTTTTGGAAGTCAAGCACGCGCAGAGAAGGAATTTTGTGAATCACATACAGCCTGTAGTTGGGAAGGTTAATCACAAGGTTGCCCAGCAGTGAAAGTCGGAGGAGGATGGAGTTGCGGCTTCCCAGGGCGATGTTATCAATCTCTGACATCTGGGAGATCTTGTTGTTGGAGAGGATCAACGATTCCAAATTAGTGCACTGCTCTGCGAAGTTTGGGTCAACTAAAAAATTTAATAGAAATATGATATTATACTATAATTTGAACTCTAGTGATTCTATTGTTGGAGAGCATGAGGTTTGTGAGTTTCTTGAGTTGGGGGAGGTTCTCCAATCTCGCAATTTCATTGTCTGTGAGATCTATACAAGTAAACTGGTCATTGGTCGCAGCCAAGTTTTCAATGAAGGGGATTTTGTAGCCACGCAGGTCGATATAGAATTCATTCAAGGCGTTAAGGTACTGGGAGCACTTTTATATCAAGTCTAGGTTTATTCTCATTTTTCAAATTAATTATAATTTGAATTATAATTTCTCATTAAGCCTATTTACATCAAAAATTGCTCAGTGCGATATTTGTTTCTTAAACTCAAGGAATAATTGGTTATAGCATTTTATTAATCCTGGAACATATTTTAAGTGAACTAATCAAAAGATGGTATATTGTATATCCCCTCTAATTAAATCCATTGCAATAATTTTTAACTTCCTTGAAAGCCTTATAGTGAATTTAGCAAGAAGAATTCATCATTACCTGATAAACTATTTTAAATTGGGAGAAGGAAGATGAGATTTTCCGTTAATTAAATTTATATTCGAAACAATATCACAGCGATAAAATCATGTTAGAGATAAAAGTTTAAATTAAAGATTTGTTTCTCTGTAGTTAAACAACAAAAATATAAATAGCAAATATAAAATATCCATTTAATTACTCAAGGATAAGGGATGTAATCTAGCATGCTTGGTTTATAGTCTAGCTTTACATGTGTGAGCTTGCTTTTAAAAATTAATAAATAAATTATAAAAACTCATAAACTGCTTTAAGTAAGATAATGGAAATTATCTTACGAATTTCTTTGATTTTTAGGACGACTGTTTTCTGTGGTTCCTCTTTTATTGGATGACTATTTAGGAGGAATTTATTCTTCATGCCTCCGTAGAAATATATTTCCTTTGGGCTTGCACATCTCCTTCTCTAATAACGCAGCTTTTAAAATAAAAAATAATATCACTTTAATTGTCCTTTTACTTATAATAAGTAAACATAGAGCACAATTGTAATTAGTCAAATATTATCTTTTTTATTTGCTTATTTTAATCAGCTTCTCTTTACTTCTGACTTATATTGAAAGGTTTGTAGTCATTCTACATTAAACCTAAATAAATCTTTTATAAAATTTAAATGACTTGTAATCTCAAATAATCCAAAAAGTTTTAAATGAAATAATTTATAAATAATATTTTATGAGTGATTGAAGTTTGGTGGGTACTCTCAATAGGAAAGTAATTCTACAGCTTGAGTCTGGTGGCGATCTTGCTATTGGTAGTTCTCATGGTCTCTCTGAACCTGCTAGCGTCCTCAGCTTACGGTCTCTAAATATAAATACATATTTCAATATCCCCATCACTCTAGAGCAAGTTCATACTCTTCTTCAATGCTTGTTTCTAAGAAGACTCTCCCTTGAAGGGCAGAGCATAGAAGGGGTACTAGGGTCTCTTCTCATGGAAAACTGGATTCACTCCCCAGTGAGGGTAATCAGACAATAAACAAAAACAAATTAACCTAATTTACTGATAGTCTGTTTGCTATTTGGTTGGGGCGTTAGACATGACTGCTTCCTTAACAGTCCTCACTCTTGGGGGAGCTTTGAAAGATTTGTAATCGGTGTCTCTGATCGTCAAAAGCTACATCTTATGTGGGTTTATTACTCTGTGCTCCCTCTCTAAGTTAAAGATTTGCTCCTTTCCTGGTTTATACTCTCAAATTAAAATACTAAGAAAGTTAAAACTTAATGCTTATAATGATCTATAAGACAGGCTTGGATTAATAGTTTAGTTTTTATCTTAGTTGTTGAGGATTTCTTTATGATTGGCGAAGTCTTAATTGTAAAGACTCTACTTCACAATCAAAGGGTAGTTTATATTCATGGGGCGAAGTTATATTAAATGCAACTTCAATAAATCTTTTTAATGAAGCTAGTCCCGTAACTTCCTTCTCCTTGGGTTTATTTGTTCTTGGTTCTGATTGAACATGGCTTGGCTGTAACTTCTCCTCATTATTTCATTGTCAAATAGAGTGGAGGACATAGTAGTTTAACCCACACCCTATAAATGAATATAAATGATCTATGGTTGATGAGTAACCGACTAGTTAAGATATTTATTGTATTGAGACTTGTTCTTGGAAGTGGATGGGTGCTTTATCTGCTGATGCTTGATGAGGTCAGTTGGATCTTTGAACTGGCTTTTCCCATTCATAACTTTGGCATGTGAAGTCTATGGTCTCTAGGGATTGCCTTGCAGTTTCTCTGATACCTTTACTTTCGACTAAACCATTGATCTGTTTATTATGTTTATAATAGATAGAATAAGTTCAAATCTATCTCAAAACTAGCTTTATAGTGATTTTTATTTCAATCAAAATGTATTCATTGATTTATCTCGTCTAATAGATTGGAATTGAAAGTAATTTGGGTGATTGCAATTATAATTAAATTCTAATTCTCTCATTGGAATCAATTTCAAGTCAATGAGATCTTCAAAGAAGAGAGGCTAATAGTGGATGATCGATTGTTGTGAGGGGTTAATCTTATTTAATCTAACTTTCATCTTTTGAGCATAAATGAAGGAGTAACATGCAAAATGACCATCTAGAGCAAGAAAGCACAACCATTTAGAAGCAATTTAGAACTTCTTACTTGCCTAGCTATCGCATGTTACTTCATTCCAAGTCATACCTTTCATCGAGAGGCCTCTCAATTGAAGACTTAAGCCAGAGAAAAAGAAAATTCTTCAAATTGAAAGACGATTTCATCTTAGAAACACCTCTTTGCTGTCTTCCATACAATTTTGGAGCCTAAATTACTATTCTTGTCCAGAGCACACATTTTCAGAGGTCGCACAGTAAGAATTATCTGTCAAAAAAGCTCAGTAATTATTTCGTAATGATTGAACTAGTCGTGCAGTTACTGAGAGGAGGACAGTTCCTACTTTAAAATTCAAATAAGCAGATGAGTATTTCCAAGCTTGTAATAAATTTATCCACTTATACAAATGAATTCGATCAAGCACTATAAGGTATTCGTGCTCACATGCCAGACATGAACCTGATACCATTTCTAGAGAGTAGGCGTTCTCAAATCTAGAAGAATAATATTAAGATGTCTCGCCCATTCAGATTGAGGACGTGTATGCTGATCAGATACAAACAGCAGCTCTCCGCCGGCTCTCTACTCACGGATGGCAATCCACTATTTACCTATTCAGATGTTGCGCAAATTCTAAGGCAACTCAGGTCTGAAATGCCTTTTGACCTTTCAGAAATAGGAGAGGCGACACTTTCCAATATAAAAATTAGTCTAAGTAGACAAATCCACTATTACTGAACACAAACATAATAATTTAAGCACTTCCGCAAATTGTATTCAATTTTAATCTATAAGAAAGCGGCTGTGTCGTTTATTTAAGACTTTAATTGGTGTTCTGTGTCTTGTTTAAACTGCTCCTTCTTTTCATTTTGACAAAAATTTACAAAAATTCAACTAATCAATCTTTTTATATTTTCTCAACAATTAATTAAACATATCTTTAATAAAAGCACATCATCTTCACATTAAATTATTATAAATACTTTTACTATTCTTATATTCTTTTAATAAAATTTTAAACATGAATGATATATTAATTTATCAAATTTATATATTTTTATAATTAATTGTATGCTAAAATAAGACTTATTTACAATGAGTTTACTATTTTTTACTTTTCAAAAATACAAAAGATAATTCTTCTGATGAGGAATTATATTTATTATTGGATATATGAGTTAATAAATAAGTAGAACAACTCACTGACTAACAATGTGATTAAATTATTTATGAGAAATGATAGATTATAAAATACAATTATAACATGACATTGTAGAGTAAGCGAAAGAGAGCACTATTAAACACTCTAATATTGCTATCTGCTTCTACTGTTTCTGCTCTAGAGGC
>JAJKFJ010012897.1:0-50069 GCA_027382625.1 Tetmemena sp. SeJ-2015 | reverse complement strand
CTATCCCCTGGAAATAACCAGAGGCCTCAGGTTTGTAAGTATTGGGCACTTCTTCAAGTTTCATATTGTACCTAGGTATTTTATTCTTGACATCTATCAAGTTGATCAGAGAGGTTCTCAGAGAAGAAGAGGAAGTGTTTGATATTTCCAAGAGTAGACTCCTACTTATCTAGGATGGATCTAATATGGAAAATTCTTCTTATTGGAAATTCTATTGTTATTACTAATTAAATGTTTGATCAACATTTACTGGATCTTAAAGGCTTTGAACTGAATTTCTTGAGTCCAGATCAGTCAATACTTGTGAGTTAGATGTCCCTAATTACAATGCCATTATGACAAAGAGCAAGAATGAGGAGTTTATAATATTCGACATCTTCATTAACCCTCTCGGCCTATGAAATATAAACAAAAATATCATTAAAATTCTATGCGAGGAATTCATGTTAATTGACTTAGTTTAGCTCATAGGTATGTTTATTTCAGAGTTTAATTCTTAAGAGCTGCTGCCCTGTTTACCCAAGTTTTTATAAACCTATTTGTCTTTCATAATTATAATTTTTGTCCCCTTCTAAATTAAATTGTGAACTTATGTGGAAAAATGTATCAGATTTAGAAAGAAGAAAAAAGTTTTGAAATCTTAATGGAAGCAGATCATTGATTCTCTGCTCTCCCAAATTTAGTCTCCAACTGTACTACCACTTATTCCATGAGATCAATCTAAATTATATTAAATAATTAGATGGATATCTTAGTATGAATAATTAGAAATGAATGTTAGTTTCTAAGACATTCATTTGTGCGTCCACTTCCTCAAGCTGATCCAAACTTTGCAAAAGCAATTTCTTCTTAGCCTCGAAGTCAAGTTCATGTTGCACCTTAAGACCTGACTTGCTCTCTTCTTCTCCCCCTTTCAACTAATCTCTGATTGCTGTTTATTCCTCCATTAAACAAAACTCATTAGGAGAAGATTATATAAGTAATATTTTTAAAATTTCTTTTTTTATTGTTACTTTGTTAATCTTCTCAAGTGTTTAAATTTCTAAGGTATGTTGATTCACTGTCTCTTTTACTATGTCTACAAAATTTTGCACGTACTCCTCTGTTAATTAAGTTGTCTTGCTTTTCTAAATACCAATTTTAGATACACCAGTTCGAATATTTTCATCTTACTTCTGCTTGCACTTATTCCTCAGACATCAAATTATGATTATATTAAAACTTTCTTCAGTTATGAATAATTTCTACACTCAATTAAATGTGGAGTATGAATATCAAGAATGTATTTATGTTGGCGATTGATTATAAAATAAGTTTAGAGTATAATGCTTGAACTAAGAGAGATGCTCCTGGGTGGAAACATCAAATGGGTGTATGCTTAAGAAATTGAATTGTCATTTCAAAAGCTTTTCTAGCTGAGTGAAGTTGCTCAGTACTCATCCCCAAAAAGACCACCTTCATGATCTACTTCCTCTTCGTTAGCTTCCTCTTGTCCGCCCTCTTCATCCTCATCATCTGGTCTCTCGTGCATGTGGTGGACTTCCTCTTCCTACTGCACTGCATTCATTAAATTTAGACATTGGGTTCAATATTCTTTCATTATCATTCTCGATATCTGCATCGATCGCAGTACAGAACCTGATAGCATAGATGAGCTTATCTCTGAAGGAATCCTCGCTCTTATAGGCAGGGATCTCAAGTCTAAAGAAGCAAGTTCTACCCACAGGCAACTTGGCCACATCAGCGCTCTCGTCAAGCTGCAAAGTGTGATTCTCACTCACCTCCTCTTCTTTGAGAGGGAGTCTGGTTCTGCCCCACACGAACTTAAGATAGAGCATCCTCTCTTCATTTGTGAAGCCATTCAAAATCTTCCAGAACTTCTTCACTGTGTCTGTGCTCTCAGAGCAGTTCTAAATTAATTATAGGATGAATACGAATAGATTATTTAGATCAAAAATACAAATACTTTTTCAGTGGGACTTCTAATTGTATCTGAATATAATTTGCGTGTCTTTTGCTTAGGTTCTTGCTCGTTTTGTTTGGAAATTTATTTTATGTATGTGTTCCATAGTAATTTATCCTCTGCTTAATCTTGTTTATTTGTCCTCACTTTATCCTAAAGTTCATCTAAGGCTTTTGGAAAGAATAACTTACTTGCATTTCAAGGTCAGATCATTCTCGCTTTCCACATTCTGTATTGAATTCTCAAAGGAGAATCTCATTTAAAAACTTTCCCTCTAATATTGAAGGGTTCCTTGCCGCCGACTAGCTCAACTATAAAACCACATTTCTTAGTTAATTTAAAGAAAAGGTTATGATAATTAGGGCTAAACCCAAAAATATTATCAAAAATAAGATAATATGCTCAACGGTTTACTTACCTTATTGCGTTTCAGATTCAAATAAAGAGTAGCTTTTGGGATGAGGGAGTGACTTTGAATTCCCCACTCTGCCATTATTATTTTCTTAAATATGAAAATGAATTGCTTTATTAATTACAAATAAGTTTATCACTGTTAACCTCTATTCAGATAAATTATGTATTAGTTTTAATGAACCAAATAATCTAATCGTATTCATCCTATAGTAAGCACTCTATGATTAAAGGGACAATAAATTGAGAATAGAATAAATATATGTTCTAACTTACTCTGTAAACAGTAATATCTTTGAGTCTTTCGATGTCCACAATTTCCATGCCAACTACCTTGTATTCCAAATCACTCCAGCATAGCATCCTGAGTGCACTCGCTTCAAAAGTCTTATCAATTCCGTGCTTGATGGCCTTGATCTGCTTTTTGCATTCGCCAATTCTAACTTCAATGGTGCGATGGATGTATTCCTTGATGTTCGAGAAATTAACTCTGATGGATTTACCACCAGGCACCAACTCCACCTCTTCTCCATTTGAAAGGATAGTAGTGAAGAATAGCTCATACCCTTCGAGGAATGTTTCTTCATCCATCTAGTTTTAAATGTCCTTCAAGCTTTCCAAAATCTGCACAGTCATAGAATCGATTCCATTCAAATCTCTGAGAGTAACCTCCTCCTCTGTGAGCTGCTTCCAGACAAACGAGGGCAAGTTTAAGCTCATCAATATTCCTGAACGCACACTCATGCCTATCAAAGCTCCAAGGAACTTAAACATTTGCATGGCTGTGGGTGAAGAAGCAGCAGGATTGATGGTCCACTTCTCTCTATTCTCTCCATGATTATTCTTCTAGTTTTGAGTTGGGACCAAGAGGTTAAGCACATGGCTTTGAAGCTCCTGGCATAACTCAGTCAAGCTCTCTCTAAAGAGACCACCCTGATCCAAAGCAAATTCGCCAATAAACTTCACAAACCATGCCTTCTTGTCAGCCTAATTAATCCTCATGCCTCTAAAGTTCTGTTGCGCAAGGCCTCTCATCACTTGAGAGAAGACTGTATAATCTCCCTTTTCATCTACTTTGCCTGTGTCAAAGAACTCTCCAGCTCTCTTTCTATTTACATGGACTGAGACTTGGCTGTCATCGGTTGAGAGATTTTCGAGAATCTTCTTTATCAATCTGTTCTTAAGGAGAAGCGGCACTTTGCTTCTATTGAGATTAAAGGTCTTGAGAAGGGACATATTCGAGTCTGCCTTAATAGACTTAGAAAGGTAGGAGAACGAGCCCCAAATGTATTGACAGTACTGAATAAATCTGCCTACGTGAAGGCGCTTCACTTCCTCTGAGAATTCACTTAAGCGGTCAGATCTGAACTTGAGCTAATCTTGGAGCTTCAAATCCTAATACTTTATCTCATGCAAGGCTTCATCCTTAAGTTTCTTGCTACAATAAAAACTGGATAAAGAATGTCAGAATAGATCAGATCTAATTATAAGGTATTCCTCAATGGTTGCTTTGAACTCTTTCTACAGATCTGGATCCAGAGACTCGACTTCTTTAACAGCTTAGTCAATTTGCTCCCAAATATCCTTATTCTTTTCAATCAATGCTACGCTTTCTTTGCTATATCCGTAGTCGGGAGTGACTTTGATAGAGATTCTACTCTTCTCATTTTGTTCATAAAAATCTGAGATCTTTATCTCTGGAATCTGTGCATCTGCCTTTAATGCCTTACTTGTTCTTAGTGCGACAACTGGGTTGAAATCATGAATAGAGTCCTCCTAGAGCTACTCAAGACTCAGATTATTACCATTATCTTTAACGCTGGTATGGTATTGAATACTCATAGTACCTCTTTGGTCTTGATCGATGAGTTAATTCATATCTATCTAATTCAGCACCTTCTTTTCTAAGTTCAAGACAGGTCTTTTAATCACCCATAGATAATCAGGGTTTACTTTAGTGTCAACGTCGCCATTACTAACACAAGTCTAGCAATAGCTTTTGGCAATAGTGGTCTCACTTTCTTCTCCCTCTCTCTTGGTTTTGACTTAGTGGAAGTGGTTCAGGCCTCTAATCTCTCCGTCGCAGAGTGAGCATCTTTGAGAGTGAAGGTAAATGTTCTCGCTATCTTTAATTGGCTTGTTAAGTTCAAAATCTCCCTACAGAGACACATAGATCTTCTCGCCATAGGGTTAGACGTTGTATATATTCATGTCTGCAAACATATCGTAAGTCTTGTAGTTGTTGGTCTTGCAAAGAGGCATGAACTTTCCAACTACTATCAGTTTTTTGGATGGGTTTGATCTTGGAGAGATTACAGCAGTTGTTCTTTGACTAGATTAGCTAAAAACAGTACTTAAATATTAATTGATGTTGGAGATTGCATCTTGTGAACTATGTAGTCATCGAAGAAGGGCATATGGACTGGGGAGTAATGCTTTGGATCGTCACTTGTGTAACTACCCCAAGCATAAACTCTCTCATGCTTGCTCACGACAAGCACATGATCATAGCCTATCACGATGTCATTCAAAGATCTTGGCTCAATGTTTGTAAGCACTCTCCTAAAGGCTTAGCAGGTTTTGTTTGAGGGTCCTTACCCGAGTTAACCTAAATCTGAACTACCTACTGTCCTGAGTTCTTGCATACCAGTTTTCAAGTTCTTCACTACAGACAAGTAGACAAACTCATTAGTGTTAACAGTTTTGCAAGCCCAAACTCTCAATCAGCTAAAAATTAACAGCACTACTTGTCACTCCATCTAATTATCTTTTGAATGCCTTCAGCTCTGGGTTTCTATCTACGTCATCTTGAACTTGCTCAACCATAGTGTTTATCTGCTCTGTATTTTGCTCTTCAACTTACTTTTCTACTTCACTTTCATTCTTGACCTCCTCTTCTTGCTTTACTTCCTCTACTGGCTATTCTGAAACTGGCTCTAGAGCTTAGATCTGCTCTGGAGACTTAACTTCCTCTTACACCTGATCTTATTATTGCTAAACTGCTTCTACTTCATGAGCAACTTCAGCTACAGCGGGCTCAACAGGAGCTACCTGCACTTATTTGTTTTCATCTTCATGTTGTAATTCAGGTACTGGTTCTGCAGGTACTTCCACTACTTCAGCTACATTTTCAGGATTATTAGGTTCATAAATTAATAATTTAACTTAAATTTAATAAAGTTGAGCTTATATCTCAATCTAAGCGATTTGACTGGGTCCTCCAATACTAATGACTTGTTGCTGAATTACATCTATTTGAAGTTAAAGTTCTCTGTCTTATTAAAGTGCTACAAGACTCTCAAAGTTCTCGCAATATAGCTATCCATTCATAACCCAATACTTGAAAACCTCATCCTGCTAGTGAACTCCTTATGCCTATGATTGGGCTGTGAGCTTCTTAATCCTCTTCTCCCTTTCTTTTTGAGCCTCTGCCGCTTTAATCTCCTCTTGAGATTTCTCTGGAATCTCTTCTTTAAAATTAATGTAACTTAATTAAAGGACAATTAATTCTGCTGCTTCAACGAAATCAAAAAGATTGCCGAGATTCATTCCCTAATCCTCTTCTTCTTTTGGAGCAGCTGCAGGAGCATCCGCTGGCTTCTAAGCATCGGCTGCCTTGTTTTAAGCTTGAACCTATTCATCACTTTGCTTTTGGCTCTCACTGGCACTCTAGGTGGCTTGAGTGTCAGTTGATCTATCAGTGGGAGGGGCAGCATCAGCTGACAAGTCAACCTTCTTCTCCTCTACTTTCTCTGCCTCATTTGAAACAGACTCAGCGGGTACTTCGAATACTCTGGGCTCTTCAAAAGGAGCATCTACCTTGTACTCTGTCTCAGGAGCGAATAGAGGAACCTCATAGAATCCAAACTTGCTGTTATCAATCTTAGAAAGCTTAGCGAGCTTATCTCCAACTGCGTAAATCTTGCCTTTCTCAGTGCAAGCGACAGTAACTTGGAAGAAAGTGTTGATCTGAATAATCTTGTCCTTCTTCTCATAGAAAGGTATCTCCACTGCTGGCTTTACATCAGTCACTTCTTCTTCCTTGTCCATGAAATGTCTACACTTGCTGCGACCCTCAGCCATTACTTTACCATTCTAAAGAAGGATGACGCGACACTGCTTTCCGAAGGTGAATTGAGCCACGTCCCAAGAGTCTTTGAAGCGGGTGAGCTCATCATTTTTCCACAGGTACATCTTATTGCCCTTAGTAAGGTACTATAGTAACATTAGAGAATGAAGGCTTTTCTAATTTAACTTACAAATTTGCCGTAGCTAGTCTCCTCATATCTTTCCAATGGTTTGTAAAGAGGCACGTCTACCAACTAAGGTGTGGGGTTCTCATCACTTGTGCTAACTAATTTAATACTTAAAACATGCTAAAGGTGTATATAGCACTGGGTTTCACGGGGTAATGGACATATGCTGAATTATTGTAGATGTTTTAAAGAGCAAAGTCCTTTTTAATAGAGCTATCGAAGTACAGACCTTCTACGTTCCTGCCTTATTTGTCAGTAGAAACTAGCAGAGCCTATCCTAATGAAAGCTAAGTCTTGTCCTCTACTCTGAAGAAAAGTTTATCTGCTCCTTTGAAATCTATCTTACAATATTTTAAAGATATGCTCTCAATTATCTTGGCTCTGAATTTGCCTTCGAAGAGTCTAGAATAAATGAGATGTGGATAGTTTCTTACTTCTCGTTTGTAGTAGTGATCTAGGTAGTGATCATTCTCTATGCATCATCAAGCTTGTTATAGAAAAGCATGTAGTCATTTAATTTACTGTCTCTGCCCTCTTCCAATAACTTATTGTAAACCTCAAGGTGGGAAGTCAAACTAAAAGTAAGGAATGAGAATGAGCTACAATTATTTATAGTGCTTACTTATTTCTGTAGTGGAAGCATGGCTCCTAAGTCAGCTTATCTATCTAGTAGAGCTTATAGAGGAACTCAATTAATATACTCTTTGCTTCTTTATCAGTATGTCTAATATATTGCTGCACTAGCTTTGCTCTTCTCGCATAGACCATCTTCTCAATTTCTTTCCTTGGTATGCCGTCTATCTCACTTGCACTAGAGTTGTCCTTAATCTGTCTCTTGACATACTCCACTTCCTCTTTTTCATAGGCTCCTTGTTCTTCGAAGTTAGAAAATAGGGAGTCGAGCAGTTTCAACTTTAGCAGCGATCTTAGGCGGTCTCTGGGGAGAGAGGGAGCTCTTTATCTGATCTGTTCTAGGATTTGGATAATCAGAACCCAAAACTTGGTCTTAAGCTTGTAGTTACCAATGAAGAGGTTGTTGATGGCTAACAAAGAGGAGATTAATCGGTCATAGAAAGGTAGAAGCACGTCGAAATTCTCTTTCACGATCTGAGATAGCAAAGGGACCATTATGAGAAAGTTAAGCTAGAATAGATAAACTTGAAACCATAATGTAAGGGTTGACGAGTTGAGAAGCTTTGGTCTCAGTTTTGAAGAACTCCTCAATTCTGATTGTAGAATGTCCTTTGGTATCGTTCTTGAGCTCATCCATGTAACCTTGATAGGCATTTATGATACCATCTTGGATCAAGATCGAAAGGAGAGGAGTGAATTTAGAGTTGACGCAGCATATGTTCACCACCTTCTTCAAGAAATTTCTGAAGGACTTTATGTAAACCTTATTTGCTGTAATGAAGCATTCGTTACCAAGCACTTTCAAGAAAACACTAAACTGCTTCATACCGTTTTCTGACTCAAGAACCATTTAACAAGTAATTAAAGATAAGAAAGTTAATATCTACTTATTACAAATTGTGAATATCTTTTCAATATCATCCTTTTGAATAAGGCTCCAGAAGACATGTCTGCAATACATGTTGAATAATCTTATCATAGACTTCTCATAATCATTTGCAAGGTCCTTTTTAGAGAAGGCATTAATGGTGTCAAAGAGAGCATCTTTAGAAGATTTTTCGTTTTAATCTGAGTGAGCTTTCTCAAGATTGTGCATGAAGCTAGTCCTTAGATAGTTCAATATGTCTTGCCTCTCTTCTGCATATTTTCTCGAAGAATCAGGCTTGGGTGCTATCTCGTTATTAGCTGCCTGTAAATCTCCTCCATTATTTTCTTAAGACTCCCCTTCAGGCACTTACTTCTCCGCCTCTTCATTTTCAGGCTGGTCTTCCAAGTCAAGCAGGCCATCTTTGTTTTGCTTAATTAACTGAACTAGAGCCTCTGTCTTTTTCTCAATAGTCTCCTTACCAATCGTCTTCTTGGAGAGTCCTTGGCTGAAGCCACCATAGTTTACGAGCTCTTGGACAAAAATGTTATCAAAGTTATCATCTTCCTCTTCCTATTAGGCTTTAGGACCTGCTGCAGCTCCTCCCAAAGGACCACCACTAAGGCTTGAGCTCACCTTATTAAGCATGGTAGCTCCACGCTTGAAAGAAGTACTTTGAGTGATGGTAAATATCTTTCTGTAGTCTTCCTCAGTAACCAAGAATACTACTTTAGAGGCAAGTTCGAGATATTTATCTCTGTTCTCTCTTTGCTTCATGAATATCTGCTTTACCACCTTATTAAGATCAATTCCATAGGTGATAGCGCCAACTCCCGCATTCAAGATATCTAAGCCATTAGATCTGCTCAAAGTCTCTGGGTCTATCAGCACTATTTACTGCTCTGCCTTTGCTTGCTAGTCACCCTAGGCAATGAAAACATCGTGAGAGTTAATCAACTTGACTTCAACAATCTTTAATCATTATCATGATCATTGCTTATCAGAAACATTTTTACTTCCTTCTTCTCCTCAAAGTTCTTGAAATTAAGTGCGGTTTTAAGTGGGACTCCACACATCTGCTTCTCCTTTTTCAGTTGAGGATGCTGGAAGGATATGTATAACTTATCCTTAACCAGAGTCACATGCACCTCTTTCTGCTTCACAAGGGACTATTAATTTTCACAGGCATACTTTCTGATGGCGAAGCAGCGTTGCTCCAACCATTCAAGGAGCATGATGTCTCCTTTCATCTCTATGGAAGACTCCTTGCACACGAATTTAAGCAGGCCTTGATAGAAGTTGGACTTCTTCAGCTGAGAAAGGAAGTGCTAGGAGTTATTCTGCAGCTAATAGTTTATCATCTTCATTATCATGGTTCTTGTATTGAGTTAGAAGATGTCTAGAGACTTCTGCCCTAAATCGAAATAAGAGAAATTAGGAAAGATAGCAGTATAAATTAATCTTCTTCCTCATCTATGGAGGAGAGTAAGTCTGAATCTTCAAAGAGTCTGTCTAGCACATCAGCAGTTAGAGTAAACTAGTTCTTGAAGAGCTGATGCCCAGCAAGTGTAGTTGCTGATTCTCCTGTTAGCTTGATATCGCTTGGATCATAGAGCTAGAACTCGCACTTCTCTTTGTGTTTGTCATTATAGAGAACTGCTAGAGCTTTCAAATCTTTCTAAGAAAAGTCTTCATAGATTTTCTGCTTATCATTATTGGAAGAGTCTGGGCTGCGGTTTAGCCAGCCAGAGTGCACAAAGCCAAGGATCTGGATCTTCTCTCTGTTTGCAGTTACAGCAGACATGAAAGGCGCAAGGCCATTGAAATCGCACCCTCTCAAAAGTCCAAAGAGGATTTCTGCTTCCTTGGGTCTGTTAATTGAACTAAAGTCCGAGAGGAAGGTCTTCAAAATTCTATAGACGGAATTTAAGACAAAAGTTTCAAAGCTTACGAATCAATAGTCTTTCTCCAGGGATGCCTGTCGCTGGTCTGTACTTCATAAATGAATCTCAGAGTTCGGAGGAGTTCACAAGAAAAGGCATATTGTCCCTCAGCTATAAAATATCTTTTCTTACTTTAAAAATACTGATTGAAAGGATTTGAATAATTAATGAGTGAGTAAACCTAACAAGAAATGCCACTTAAAACAAGAGGAATTCTGTTCAAAAGCAATTAATGATTCGAAATTCACAACCTGAAGCGGTAATCTTATCTTGAAGGTTTGATTCTCATTCATCTGAAATAGAGTGCCTGTCTCTGTCAGCGTCGATATCTCCGCAGAACTGAATTGCATATAAAAGCCTTTGTTTGAGTATGTCCTTGCTGGTATAGTCTGGGAAATCGATTCTGAAGAAGCTGTACAAAGAAATTAAGAACTGTGTTTACTTCTTGAATTTAAGACTTACCAGGTGTGAGAAATAGGAAGCGAGTCCTTGCCTCTGCTCTTGTAGTATTCAAGAGCGTGTTTTCTTGAGATACTGTCTAAGTTCATAGGCAATCTTGATCTTCCCCAGACGAATTTAAGATAGAGGGATCTCTCCTCAGGAGTCATGTCTACAAAGATCTCCCAGAACCATTTGACAGTCTCAGAAGTCTCAGTAAAACCCTAAAAAAGAGGCGTTAAAATTAAACTAAGGATCAATAAATGGAAGAGAGACGGCGGTCTTACATCATAGGTGGTGATTTTCTTGAGAGTTTCTGGATCGCAAGTCTTGGCTCCAGTTGCTCTGATATCCAATTCCTACCAAGTCATAAAGACTAAGATGTCGTCTGGCAAGATAAGTCTGATTCCTTCTTTGATGTGCTCCATCTGCTCATCGAACTCATTCAATCTTGTCTTAAACTAACTCTAAACATCTTAGATTAGAAGTAAAAATATTTCATATCTCAATAATCTTAATCTAATTTATTTTTTAATGAGAAATTGATACCTGATCTGGTAAAGAATGAGGAGGGGAGATAAAACTTTTCTAAGTTCTTAAAGTTAGCCTACAACCTTGGCTACTCCTCAGATAACAAACAATCCCAAGATATTGCTAAAATAGCAAGAGAAACTCTAGAAAAAATTTGCAAAATGATTGGTAAGGCTGAGTAAGCAGGTGAGGAAGCGATTCACTTAAAAGAATTCATGAGTGAATTCCTGAGAAAGGATATAGTTAAGGGAGGACTACAGGCATGTTAAACTTTCCTTAATAAAGGGGTATGAATCTATTTCTATAAATTATAATTCCAGGTGAATAAAAATGGAGAACCACTAGTATACGCTCTCTCCTATTTCGATGAAAGCCATGCTTAAATTAAAAGGAGCTAATACTTTTTATGCTATACAGTTTTCTACTCCTCAGATGTTCCACCACCTGGCATCTCTTCTAATCGTAAACTGCCCCTCATTCCTGATCGAAGTTTTCAATAAGCATGATTCCTTTCTCTCAGATGTTAGAGCAATAATATCAACACTCACTCTCTTAGGCATTAAGTACCTTTATTATAGTATTGATGTGTTGAGCTTGAGTTATCTGTACTCAATTTACAGCACTCTCTACCAGACTTCAACTGCAAACCAAGCCATGATAACTTCACTTCACCTAGTGAGTTTCGCAAGTTCCCACTTCCTCAAACTCAATTTGAAGCCCCTCTAGAATTTAATCAATAACCACCTTGCTTGCTCACAAACATACATCCATACATACTTACAAGCAGATCATTATACTTTAGCGCATTACATTTTTTGTTGCTTGCTATTTGGCTGAGGAACTGAAAGTAGACAAGAAGCTGGAGAAGGTGAATAATTTCCAAAAGTTATTACTAGAGATCTACACCATGCTCGGGTAGTTAAGAAAACGAGTAGAGCAGAGGTAGATCCAGGAGTGTGAGAATATCCTCAAAATGAATAAGATACTTCAAAATGTGAAGAGAACTCTCAAGGTAGTAGAGGAGAGTTATAACAACAGCTATGAGTACAGAATTTACAGAGATTTCCTAAGGGCTTGCGATCCTAGCTTTAAGGAACTTGTCAATTCAGATTGCAACACACCTCACCCGTAAGATTTGAAATTTTTTAGAATTATTGTCTATAGGATGTATAACATGCCCTTCGTGGGATATAAGAAAATGGAAGGTTGCAGCTCAATTCATCTATCTATTAAGGCTAAGTCTAAGCTACCTATTTTCGATGAGTTTGCTTTGACCGCAGATAAGGAGGGGAAGAATTATTTAAGTTAATATGCATTTTATTGAACGTGATAAAAGTTATCTCTACACAGGATATGATAGAGGATTTAAATATGACGCTCTACAGAAATGACTTCTACATTCACTATCCTTACAACTCCAAGACTAAGCTAATCGCCTTCGGAAATCAAGCGAAGGCCAGACTAGGAAATTCAAAGACTGAAGGACTCACTTCTGGGTGCCTTGTCACTGCCTCCTTTACTCAGTCAAAGATCAAACGCTTCTGGTCTTAAAAATACTTCTCGCTGGTAAGTTATCTATAGTTTTGGATTGCAGAAGATATTTATCTAAAAGTTAATTCTAATTTAAATCATAGGTGCAAACTGAAGAGGATAAGTTGTACTTGGCAGGAACTATGAAGTCATGTGACACTAACCAGACCTTCTAAGAACTGAAGTTGGCAGATCTTAAAGACCCCAAAATTATCTAAAGGATTAAAGAAATTTCATTCTCTGACTATTTAAATTGAGCACGTCTCAGTTGGAAGTAAAAGTATTATGGTCAAGACAGATTCCAAGTTTTTGTCAATGGGTTTTCTATTAAATTATAATGAAGACAACTTTGAAATGGGTTTTAGCTTGGCGGGCCATCTGAAAAATGAAGATGCAGCTATCAAAAGTTTGACTGTGATGGATGCGAAGATGGACGTGCTAAATAGCCACAAGATCATTCAGATGGTCTCAGGCACTAGCTTCACTCTCTTCCTTACTGATAAGGGAAGACTTTTGTGCAAAGGAGATGCATTCCTGAAATCAATAAGAATTGAGGGTTAAAAGACAGTGAGAAGGATCCCTATAGATGAAAAATACCAAATCAAGAGAGTTTTCGCAAACTAGGGAAATCCGTATAAGCATGGAGTTGTTATATTAGAGGTAATCGACACAGAGGACAAGCTAAAATTGACTTTCATAAAGACGATAATTTTTCTTCTTTTATAAAGCTGAAGAAGTATTTATCCGCAGGCAAGAACAGTTTTGGAATTCTTGGCTAGGGAAGAGAAGTGATGGTCTCTGAGGAGTTCAAGCCCATGGCCATTCAATTCCAGATGTTATCTTTCACCCACATCGAAATGTAGAAGAAATCAGCTATGGCTATCTCGAAAGACGGTCAACTTTATGTTTGGGGTATGAACTCTCACGGACTCTTGGGTCTTCCTCCCACAGATGAGGAACTCGTCTTTGCTCCAACTCAGAACATGTTCTTCAAATCTTATCAGGTGCAGTCAATAAACACACTCCTATTCAATTTCATGATTAAAGGTTTTCGAACTTAGATTTGTTATAGTTTATCAGTGGGCCAAATCCATTCAGTTGTAACAGCAACTAAAAAATCTAGGTCAAAGATTTTCACAATTGGTCGCCCAGCAATTATCGATCAGTATCAGCATCTAGGTAATCCAATTTAATTACAAAAGTTTGCGTACTCTTATCTTTGGATGGGGTTTATCACTGAATAGCAGCTAAAGTCTAATCCAAGCCAGAACATCTGGGAGCTGACTGCTTACTCAGACTAGGAAATAGAAAGTGTGGTTGTTGGAAAATCAGCCACCTTCATCTAAGTTGGTCCAAAAACACACATCTAGGAGACCAAGCACAAGATTATTCATAGAAGAAACTAAATTGTTAAAAATGCATTTATAAATCAATTGAGAGAAGAAGAAAAAGGTAAATTTCATTTTAGCTCCATATAAATATATTTTAACCCGCTATCTTAAAAGAATCTTAATATAGTACTTAATTTTATTTATAAGTAGTGCGATCTTCTTTATTTAATAGTGAGAACGAGTATGAGGAAGGCTTCTTGCATTTCTACTACGATGACGAAGGCAAGCTAGTCATGTTGCCTCCCTCCAAGTACGAAGAGCTAAAGTTCACCTTGCCGGACTTCTGCTTCGCCATCAAGTACCCAATCAAAGATCTTGAGAACAAGAAGTTCCCCATCGATTTGAAGGTTCTCTCCCTCACCAGTTAGTCAGGCAGTGATGAACTGCCACCTGAGTTTGTCATGCACCAAGGAGTGACTTGCAAGCTCCTCAAGGACGAGATCATAGGGCCGCGCTATTACACTAAGTGTAAGATTGGTGAGGACATAGAGGTGCAAAACTACTGTGAGCAAGCATTCTTCACTCCTAAGCAGAGTGATATGCACCCACTAGTCTACATTAGAATGGCCAAGCCACTGGATGAGTCCATAGATTTACCAATTCTCGACATGGACTAGTATTACGAGACTAACTTTGCAAAGAAAGTCAATGGAACTGATGGCGCGGAAGAGGAGAAAGTGACTTACTTTGGAATCGAGATACAAGTCAAGCCAGGGCTCAAGAATGAGGTTAACTAGGATCTCATAAGATTCAATAGAGCCCAATACGATGCTATCAAAAGTTTATGTGTTTAATATCTTGAAAGTGTGTATGATTAGGTTTGTGGTTAGACGTAGATAAAAATACCCTTGCTCTTTTCAAAGAATATGTTGGCACACTTCTCTTGACAGATGATTCTCTCTAAACCCCAATTGATCGCTTAACTGAGGCTAGGGAGAAATACTAGAAGCTCACCCTCGAAGATTTCAAGCATTTTAAGCACTGATTCATCTTTTAATGAAGAAAGGACTGAAGATAAGATACAGGAGTTTTTCAATGTCAAGCTCAGAAAGCTCCTTGAGCTTACAACAGACCACTATGGCTTGATTAAGCGCATTCTTGAACAGACGAGTAAGCACTACCAGAAGTTCATGCGCATCAGTTAAAATCTCAGGGACTGCCCTGAGTTGATTGAAAAGCAGGGTTGGACACGCTTCCAAAGCTTCGTGCTCTCAGACTTGATGGTTCACGTGAAGCGGAAGATAATCAATGAGAAGATCAAGAAGCTCAAACAGTCAGATGAAGGAGGCATTACCATTAGAAGAAGAAAGGCATTCTACTTCACGCAGTCTGATGAAGTGGATCATGAGGGCTAGTTTACAATCTTTGGGCAGGTTTATTAGCAACTCAAGGCCTCTAATTTCGCGGCATTCAAGAAGAATAGCGTTGATACAAAAGTTTTCAGTGTCACGTTTTCAGGTGAGGGCTCTCAAGATGCAGGAGGACCTTTCAGAGATTGCATCAGCAACATGTGTAAAGAGCTTCAATCCAAGAGTTTGCCTATCTTGATTAAGACAGCCAATATTGCTAAAGTAATCCTAGTATATTTTTGAAGGAGGTATTGCATTTGTTCAATAACAAAAACAACCATGGTCAGTTGAGAGAGTGTTGGATCCCTAATCCCTCTTCAAAGAGTCCTTCCCACTTCAAACTCTTCTAATACTTTGGGGCTATGATAGGCTGGGCTCTCAGATCGACCTCAGCTCTTGAGTTAGACTTGCCACCTCTATTCTGGAAGAAGATTTTGGGAAATAATAAATAAGTCATTATCACACCCTGCCTTTATATAAATGCTTGCACTGAATTTGATTTGAAATAGATCGATACTTTCTCATGGCAAGTGATTGAGGATTTAAGAAGCCACAAGAAAACTCTCTCGCCAGATGATTTCGACGCAGCAGTCGATTAGCAGTTTGTGACTCTCCTCTCAGATGGAAGTGAAGTTGAGCTCTGCTTTAGAGGAAAGGAGAAGAATGTCAACTGGCACAATGTTGAGGAATTCATTGACCTAGTTATTAAGACAAGATTCAAAAGTTATCTACGTAAGCATGCGAATCATTTTGCTAGGTACAATTTCTCATGGTCTCCAAAACTGAATACGAAGAGTAGGATCTCTCTGTCTAAGAGGTTATTGAAAGTTTTAAGAGCACTTTCATACTCACTCAATAGCACCTCCCCTTCACATCTGCTGAGGATCTTGTTTATTGCTTCCTCATAGTTTTCATTATCATTATTGCGGGCTACTTTCTCGGAGTCGTTCTCTGGAAGTATCTGCTTACTTATAATGTCTTCGACTCTCTGCCAAGCATATTTGTTGCTTCTAATGTCAAAAGGCTTATAGGTTTCATCCTTACTCTAAGAATGAGTTAAAGCCTTTTTGTACTTTGTACTTGTATCAATCTGCATCTCAACTTGGCCATCATCTCTATTTTCGATCAATCCTGACTCTTCTGAGTTTAGTTAAGAGTGCGTGGCATCATTCATTGCTATGAGTTCCTTCTATTTCTAGACCAAGTCACTCAAGTTTTTACTGTTCAGACCCTTGACAATAAGTTTCTAGATTTCCACCATGTCCTCTAACTTGCTATCCCTGATATAATCTATCAACTCTTCAGAGCATCCACCAACAGAGGAGAGTAGTTTGCAGATCTCGGTGTTTCTAGATCCACTCTTGCCAAGCTTTGGCTTCTTGGGGAATTGAATCAAAGAGGGCTACATTACCTGCTTATAGTCCTCAAACTCTATCTGGATCACTATTTTCTCCTCTAGACCGTCAAACTACTGAGGGAAGTGCTGTGAAATTTTGAACATTTGGCGGTAGAGGTCCAACATGTTAATCTCTTCAGAGACTACTGATATCTTAGAGTTTAAGATAATTGAGAAGGCCTTTTCAGGGTCTGAGTTAAAGAGAGTGCTCTCAATTATTGAAGCCTCTAGATTTGAAAAAGCGCCGAATTAAGTAAGATCCTTTGAGTAGTTGCCTCTCAACACTCTTGAAATGTAGTTTGATTGGATATTTATAGAGCCTGAGATAGGGTAGCTAACTATATCAGAAGAGCCTGGCTGGAGGCCTTTGAAAGCGATGTATTTGTTTCCTCTGATGTATATAGAGAGGCCTTTGCTCTCATCTAGAGATTCTGACGACTCGAGTGCCTTCTTTCTAATCTGATAACCTAGGATATTCAACTAGTCGATTGGTAATTGCTATTGCGCCTTTTGAGGTTTGTTGGCTACCTTGAACAAACTAGTGATCAAGTCTTGGAGCAAACCATTCTTATAAACTTAACCTAAACTCTAATTATAAGACTTATGATAATTCTTCTCGAAGGTTGATAGGTATTCATTCCCTCTTTGCTTAATCTAGCCAAGTACAAACTGGAGTAGGAAGTTTTTGACTGTGTACTTCTTTATTTTCTAGTGGAAGCTCATAGACTAATTTCCTTCCTCGTTTGTGCTGTTCATCAGTTGTTGTACTATGATGGTCTAGACTTGCTCATCATCAAACTCCTTTACCTCAAATTTTTCCTCCAAGGGCACTAAAGTTTTATGGTCCCTCGCCACTATCTGATGCATCTTGCCCTGCTCATAGAGACAGAGCACCTTAGAATTTTCTTGATAGTTATAGAAGGTCTTTACCTTCTCTAGATCAGCCTTGCTCTTCTTCTCTGCGTCTTCACTGGCGATGTAGTCCTTGCCAAATCCGACCACAGTGAAGATCTCCTTGTCCTTGTTAGTCACTCTTTGACCCACTCTCAATCCTTCGAAGTCACTGCCAGGCAGACAACTCAGCCAGAAGTCTACCTCAGGGAGTGGATAGCTATCTAGGTTTAGGAGAACTGAGCGCAGCTTAGACAAGGAGACGTCTTGCATGCGCCTCGTATGAGTCTGACGGCAAATGAGCAACCTGAATAAACGAGAGATCTCCTATGTCACTTTAAATT
The DNA here is from genome assembly GCA_027382625.1 of Tetmemena sp. SeJ-2015. Lineage (NCBI taxonomy): Eukaryota > Ciliophora > Spirotrichea > Sporadotrichida > Oxytrichidae > Tetmemena > Tetmemena sp. SeJ-2015. The sequence continues at coordinate 32,128 of JAJKFJ010012897.1, read as the reverse complement.
ATTGCACATAGCGTATTTCATGTAATAATATTTATTGAAGGGTGGAGTCAGCTTCGGCTTCACAAAGAACTTCTTACAGAACAGATTGAGCACCTTCAGATCTGAAGTCTTTGGAGATTCACCCCTTGATGGAGGCAAAGCAGTTGCCCCTCACAAGCTAAACCTTATCTAAAGGATTATGAAGAATGTTACCACTCCAGTTCTTATCTAGCACAGTCGTGACTCCTCATCAAGTGGCTCTCTTGTTTCAGATGCCAATCTACCCAAGCTAACTAGCACCTTAATTCTGAGGTACATAGAGAAGGCCAGTCAATAGTTCGAGATGAAACTTGAGGAAGTAAGATCCCAAGGCAAGGGCTCCTCTGACAATGAGGAGCACATGATGAGCTTCTTTAAGTTCCCTAACGCTACTTACCTCACACACACTCTCTTCTAACTATTGCTTATAATCAATTCAAATGAATTAGACTATTCATTATCTGAGTAGCGATAATTTAAGAGAATCTACAAGCTAAGACCGCACTAATTAATTCTTAAAAGACTGCAGCTAACCTTGTCGACTAGTACAGTTTCTACTTCGTGCTTAAGATCCTAACCGCTAACTTCTAAGCCCTAAGCTTCTGCTCTATCTCACTTCCTGACCTTATGGAAGAGGAGCACTACCAGCTCTTCCTTAGCATAAATAAATGATTAAAGATTCGTATTATCTTATTGCACTTACAAGAACTGCATAGTGAAGATCATCGAAGAAGGCTACTCCCAGGACTTTGAAGAGGGACCCCTCAAGGAGGAAATGAAGTCACTCTGGGAGGAGATCTAAACTCAATAATCATATTATTTATTAAAAATAAATTTAAATTTATTAAAAATTTCTTTATTTACCAGATGTGCCTAAGCATCCTATCGACTTCCATCAACCTCATATACGCCTCCAACTACCAAATCATCTCAAACCTGTCCCAGAGCTTGAAGGAGATCCAGAATGAAAAGCAAGCTGAGAACTCCAGCATCTCCCTCAACTTCCTCTCCGCCCCCGAGAACGCAAAGAAGATCCTACTTGGGGAGAGTGAAGAGCTTGAGCTTATCAAGACTGTCTTCGAGCAGTGCTGTGAAATCAAGAGCAAGGACTTAGTCAGAATCATTGATAGCGCCAAGCTTGATTCTGAGAGCCTCAAGCTAGCTCCTTCATCATAGTATAGAGAAAGGAAAAGCTTTTTAAAGTAACTTATTATTCATCTACTCTTGTAAACTCAAGTAACAAGCTGCTTAAGAGCATCTCAGAGCAGTTGCTGGTGCAGTACTGTGCACTTGCAGAGACCGTAGCTAGCAAGCAAGCTGTCTCCACTGCCTAAGTTTCAGAGCGCGACGAGAGAGACAAGCGCAGACTCAAGGACTTTGATGCTCTAGTTGGCCAAATCTTCGACCTCGTCTCTAAGGAGATAGTCACACAACTAAAGACTATGAACACCTACCTCTAGACCACTTTCGAGGGAAAGACTGACGAAACTTGGTCTGGCGTGACTGATCAGTACGAGAAGTACTCACTCTTCATAGATTAGCTATTCCAGTTCAACTCTGGCTTCTTGCAAATCGTCACCCTCTACATTCAGACATTCTCAGTCTTCAAGCTTAAGTTCGAGTTGCTGCCAGGAGTCCAACAGTCTATTGTGGGCATAGTTTCTGAGATCAGCCATTTCAACGCCATCCTCAAGAAGTACAAAGAGAAGATGGACATCGGCGATAAGGACAAGGCCAAAAAGTATTTAAAACCCTCATTAAGATATTATTTTTGTATTTGTTTGTGTATTTCGACAACTTCTCCAGGAACTTATGCTGGTTCATTGGCATGACCTCTTACAAGCTAATTCAAAGTATTATGCTTAATTCTACTTATGACAAGGAAATTATGTTATATATAAGTTTTGATTTGAGAAGTAATTAAGTTTGTTAGGTATCTTTTCAAAAGCAGTTCGGTCAACCGGCTTTATTCCAAAGCAGGGACCACTGATGAGGATCGTAACGATCTTCACTCTTCATCATTATCGTTGTCTATGTATTCAGCACTTCCATCTGTGTCAATCTCTCCGCACATAGTAATTAAAAAATTATTACCAACTCATATTATGGATGCATTATTAATTGCAGTCACTAGCTTCTTCTTGCAAATTTCATCTGTGGTGTACGGGGGCAAATCAAGTTAGAAGAAACTACAGCAAACGAAAGTTAGACTAGACTTTTAATGTAAATGATTTACCAAGTGTGAGCCTCAGGGAAGTCCTGGTCCTTCTTGCCTGAAGCAAGATATATAGTGTGATTGTCTCTGAGTTTGGAGGTGTCGTAGGGGAGTCTAGATCTTCCCCACACGAATTTCAAGTACAGCTGCTGCTCGTGCTCAGTCAACTCGCCCAGCACTCTCCAGAATCTTTGCACAAACTCATTATCTTCTTTGCAGCACTATAGCATAGAATTGATGAGATACAATCATCTTGTTATCACTTACATAGTACTCAGTTATCTTCTTGAGCTTTTCAATGTCGAGCACTTTGTCTCCGCAAGCTCTGATCTCGATCTCCTCTGAGGTGTAAATCTTGAGATTAGAGAGCGGGAGAATATAGTCAATGCCCTCTCTTAAAGCCTTGATCTGGTTCGCATACTCGTTGAAGCGTTTCTCGATAATCAAGTTGATGAACTCCTGCAGATTTTCTTTAGTCACTTGGATGTTCCTGCCACCAAACTTGAGTTCCACTTCGGAGCCATCTGAGAGGCGAGTCGTGAATTGTTGATCCACCTGAGTCTCAAAATCCTTGTCTGAGAGTTTGATTGACTACTTCTTGAGGTCTTCAATAATCTACCATGTGTAGGTGTCGAAGCCCTTCAAGTCTTGCATACTGGGCTGTTCATTGAGAATCTGCTTCCAGAAGATGGGTGGGAAGTGGAGCTGCAGAGGACACATAGTTCTGATAGCGTAGCCCAAGAAAGCTCCAAGGAACTTGAACATCTCCAAGTGAGTGGGGTTGTTGGAGGCTGGGTTGGGGATGAAGCAGTCTCTATTCTCACCATGGTTGTTCCTGTTGTTGGGAGTTTTAATAAGCAAGGGTAGTGCGTCCGACTCTAGCTCATCGCAGATGTTGGTGAGCGACTCTCTGTAGGGCCCACCTGCATCTATGCTGCCCTCACCTATGAACTTTGCAGAGTAGGCTTTGCTGTCTGTGCTGTTTTATTTGAAGCAATCAAGGCCTGAACCACGGATGACTTGGAATATCTACCCGAAAATAGTGTACTCTCCTTTGTGGTCGACCTTTCCACTTTCGCAGAATCTTTGCGCCTTTCTCCTTCTTATCTCACAATAGGCTTGGCTTCCACAACCCAGATTCTTGATATTGCTCACAAATTAGCAAGAATATCAATAATAAGCAATTTCATAACTTGCTCAAATGTGAAATATTTTGAGAGAAAAAAATTCTCTTAAATATTTTAGCATTAATTTAATTTCTGCAATATAGTTGGCGAGGACTTTATTCTTCATGCTGAAAAGAATCATGCTCTTCACCTCTTAAACTGGTTTGAAAAATAGAGAAATTGAAAATTATAGATCACTATTTTAGAAAGTCTTGGCCATATCTCCACCTCCAGAGGAGTCATCCAAGGACATGTAAGGCATCAGACTCAAGAAGATTTGATTGAAGGTGAGATACTGCTCCAGTCTCTTTCTCTTTACAGCCTCTGTGACCTTCTTGAATTTGGGATCCTTGAAGCTCATGTCTGCAATCTTGAAGTCAGTCTTCACCTTCAGAGTCTACAGCTCTTTATCCTCGAGATTGCTCTTCACATCTTAAAGTTAAGGAAAACTATAAGTAATGCTTATTACAACATACTTGTCCATTTCCTTAAGCAATTCAGCATCCAAATCCTTAGGGAACTTCGCGAAGAGCTCATTACTCTCGTCATAAGTAGCCTTAGTCTCTTTAATTAAGGCTTCATTTCTTTTAAAGCTGAGGTCAGGGACCACTTCGAAGTTTAGGCCATAGGCAGAACTCTCTTTGTATAACTTATTGGAGTCAAGAGATGGCAGCTCTACATCTGGCTTGAGTGGCTTGCTGATTCTGTAGTAGAGCAAGGGATTAATGTCGTAGATGTTTGGCTTGAAGAAGCTCTGCTCTTAAAGATCTACAAGTTGAGTATCTCTATTGATCTTGCTACTAGAGTGGTACCTAATTCCCTTTATTTCTTGTGAAGTAAGGGAATCTGTGACGTCAGTGTGTACATTTTCTAGGTTTTCCTCTTTGGAAGCATACTTTGCATAGAGTTCTTCTAGGTCTGGCAACTCCTTGCTCTCTAGATCTTCAATTGGGCACTTAGTGGCAAAGCACATTGCAGGCAATGTGTCTTTCTTTGTCTCATATTCACTCTCTGAAACGAATTGGAACTTGCCCTCAGAGTCTTTATAGAAGTGTAGGATTCCTTGCTTAGTTTCATTGTTGATTTTATGCGCATAGAGATTATCTGTAGGCTCTTTCTCTCCCTTGACAATTACGAGTGAAGTTCTATGACCAGCGCAGAAGTCTACTATTTCGAAACCTCTGAAAGCTGTAACTTCACGGTAGTACACCTTCTCATCCTCAGCCTCTGACTGAGTTATACCTAGTTGATAGAAGTTTTATTTATCCTGGCCGATTGAATAGAGCTTTCTTTCCTTGTTCTCGTCTTCAAACAGTACCAATGAGTGATCAAAGCCAGCAGCTACCTTGATAGCTTTCAAGTTTTCCTTGGCAAGGAATTTAACCTTCTTAGGTTCGAAAACTCCATCATAGATGTCCTCTTGGAAGCCAGATCTCTTATTTATGTTGCTTCCCCAAGCCCACAGAGCTCCATCTTAGTCAATTGCAAGTACATGATCAGAGTAGAGTGAAATCTACTTAAATTTTGTGGCCTCATGATCATAATGCACTGGTTTGAAAATCTTGGATAGCTTCAATTGACCTCCTTATCCCAAGAGTCCTTGATCGTTTCTACCAGCAGTCCAAAGCTGCTCTTTTCCGTCTTCTAGCTAAACTTTAATGATAGCCACTCTTTGTCCCTTGGTATTAGAACACCAAACTCTAAGTACCTTGAGACCCTCCTTTAAAGGAACTTGAATGATCTTGTTGTCACAATCTAGACCGATTTCTTTGAGGAACTTATTTCCGCTTCCATACAGTTTTCCACTCTCAGTGACGAATAGAGTGAATTGAGATCCCGAAGAAAGGTCTACTATCTTCTCTGTAATCTAATCCTCATCTTCAATTTTATTAACTTCAGTCATCGTGCTATAATCACTGTTTGGACCTAGATGGCCCTCAACACTGTAACCTTATCTCCATATCTTGTTATCCTCTGTCACCACAGTGAGATTGAATTTTCCTGCTGTGACTAACTTCACTTTCCCTTTGATTTGATCAATCTTTTGGTACTCAACTTACTCACTGCCTGATCTCTTAATTTAACCAGCCCTAAATAGAGCCATATCCTCGTCTAGGAATACGGAATGAGAACCTGCTGAGAAGACTCTCTGAGGGTTTAAATAGCTGGAGCTGTTAGCTGCCTTGGGAAGAGTGTTGCCACTGCTGTTTGTTCCAAGTCTGCTATTTGCATTTTCTCCAAAGGCTACTACAATCTACTTCTTTATAGGGTAGAAGATGTAGAAGTCTGAGCGGTAAATTTCGATTTCCTTTGAATCACCGCGAAGCTCTTCATTGTTATAGTAGTCAATGCTCTTTCCATTTGCACTCGAAGATATGCCTAAGAAGGAGAATTCCCTCAGAGCAGTTCTTTGATCAAACTTTAAAGTAAGTTTCTCTACATCCTTCATCTCAAACTTAGCTGCTATCTTTTACTCGAACGCAAAGTGACTAGTCTCAACTATAATAGGCAATAGAAAATATATCAATTGGGTTAGAATTCATCTCAACTATTTGATTTAGGGCTTCTTTTTGGTATTCTTCTAGGTTCTGCTGATGAATGTAATACTTTATGAAATCGAATTGATCATTATGCATTTGAGAATGAAAGTATTTTACAAATTGATCCTTTTGCTCAAGCACCAACTTTCCTCTCTTGACTGAAAGTATGCCCTCAGAATTTTCAAGACTGGTGTCAACATTTGCATAGCCCTTCTCATTTATGGTATGATGGAACTCTAGAATCTTCATATGGATTTCTAGGAGCAGTTTCATCTAATTGTTATACTTCTATCCCTCTGAGTCGTAGTCGATGGCAGTTGTCACTTCCTTCAACAAAGAGTTGTTGAGAATGAATTCCATCGATTTGCTCTCAGCCACTTAAAGTTCAACAATAGAGTGCGTATGAATCAATGATCACAGTGATTTATTTAAAGTTTACTAGAGATTCTTATCAAGGAACTTGAAAAAATTGAGGATGCAAGCCAGCATTTGGTTGCAGGCTGAAGTAGTATCATCTTAGAAGATGACGAACAGAGTAATCAGGATATGGTAAAGCGCCGGCACATACCATTTCTTCTCGAGTAGGAGCTTGCCATTAATTTTAATAAGTAGGCCTACAAAGAATACCAGCAAGGAAGGGTTAACTTCTCTAAAGTATTTCTCTTCTGTTGAGAAATAAGCCAAGATCGTTTTAGGTGGATTCAACTTCGTCTCCTATATCGTTCTGAAGCCACTCTCAAGAATCTCGAATCTGAAAAAGTTCCTAAGGAAGCTGATGTACTCAGGCTCCTCGTTACAGAAGGTGAAGAGCTTCTTAAAGATGGACTTGATCTCTTTGAGCTTCGTTTTTGAGCCAGTGGAGTGATAATAGAGGAAGGCTTCATTGTAGGCTCCCTTCAAGAAGCAACTTAGCACTTTCTAGCTGCTCTTATTCTTAAGAACTATCTTAAAGAAGACTTTGAGATCGCATGTGCCTAGAAGAGTGGCCATAGCCTTGCGTCCATATTGGTTCTCTAAGGACTCAAGGGTCTGTGAGTAGATGGTTGGGAGTTACTTGAGAGAGACTGATTCAGAGATATACTTGTAGATCTCTTGGGACTGTGCTTGCTCAGTTTTTTACTTAGACTCATCACTCATTTGATCTTCATGATAAGCTTAGATGCGTCTCTCTATCAAGCTGGTAATCTTCGCCTTCACTTTCTCATCCTTAAGGATGTCCTCAGGTACCAATTCCTATTCAAATCTCAAAATTATTAATCGAAAGCTGCTTTTTAAAATCTTTCAGTACTCTCCTCGCTCTCGACAACTAAAGATAGCTTTTGAATGTAGCTGAGAATTTATGGGCTCTCATTAGCCGCATCTCCAGAGCCTTGAACTTATAGCTTCTTGGATTCAACCTCTTGAAGCTTGGTCTTGATCTCCTATCTTTTCTTCTCCTCCTATTCAGCAAACTTTGCTTTCAGTTACTCAACTTCTATAAATCGATTAATTATTATCAGCTATCTAAAAAATGCTATTGTTTATCTACTTCTTTGACTTTCTTATCTACCTGAAGCTTTTGCAGCTTCTCTTTTTACTTAGTCGTTTGCTCTTGAAGTTCAGTTATGATTTTCAAAATCTTAGCTACCATCTTAGGGAAGTCTTCTACCTCAATTAGTAGTTAAATATAGATTAATTGAGAATTGATAACTCATCAGCTAGATGGAATCTGAGTAGGTCCTTTTCTAAACCAGTCCAGAGATGCACCTCATCTATCAAACCCTGTTTAAGGTTTTCAGCCAATTTGATGACAGGCTTGATAGGCATCTACAGTGGGCGCTGTAGACGTTCGAAGTCAGGCCTTCGGATGAAGAGGATTATCGATTCGAGTAAGCCAAGTAGAGTGCGCTGCTTTTCCTCTTTTTCATCATCCTTCTTTACTAGCTCCACAAGCTTGGTAAAGAACTCTTTCGGATCAATAAAAAATTAGTTGGTAAGTTAAAGTTTGAAAGGATTGATGTCCATGGTGGTCACAACTACTTAAGAATTGAGTAAGGTGTTGATCGCCTTGTTGTCTAGTTTAAGCAGTTCTAAGCCATCGCAAAACACGAGACCATACTTCTTCATTACGATTTGCTTGGGCAGCAGCTCTGACTCCAACTCACTTGTGAAGTCAAAATTAATCATTCTAAGATTTAAAGTAGCTATTGGTACTAAGGAAGTCTGTGAGATCTTTGACTAGATGACACTTGAAGACTTAATTGGCTGCTATGCTATGGAGATTGATAGCTGAAATGAGATGCGTGTTTGCTATCATGTTCTCACCGCTCTCAGGGTCGCTGGTTTGCAGAACGATTTGCTTTTTGTTAAGGATACTTGCCGTGTTCTCGTTTTGGTTTGGCACTAAGGAGACATCATTCTCTAAAGCGAAGCGCTTGATGACTTGCTACTTCAATTCAGTCCACTCTAAGGGGATCATCTCTAAAATCTTGCATTAAATTATATTTAATTAGATCAGCACTTTGTCGCTCTTTTGAGTTTCCTGTAATAGGAAGATGTGAGCTAGCAGTTCTTCTAGCAAGCCAGCTTCTTAGATTTTATTGATGTAGCCCTTCCCTGCCATGGTGATCATGTTGTTGATGCTCTTCATTATCAAGATTCTCAGCTGCATCCTTCTCACCTTCTTACATATAAAAAAGTCCTCTAAATATATAATCCTATCTGTCCAGATAATTAATGATAAGAAATATTTCTAGTCTGGGGATTAGCCCTTTGAGTTTTGCGCAGTCGAGTGTAGGTTTTAGAGAGTCTTGATAAAGTGTCTGAGGATGTCTGGGTCGTTAAGGACTGACATGTCAGCTGCTTTCTCGCTTTCGTATTTGTCCAGGTGACCTATGAGAGACACGTCGAATATATTGAGCAGCATCAGTTCCTGTCTTTCCTTTGCGCTCTCGTCGTAGTACAGAGCCACTATCTTGTCCTCAGCACTGGTTGGGTGATAATAATAATAAGTGAATAATGATATCTATCTACAAAGGATGAGTGATTCTTTATCTTTAGCTTTTGAAGGTCGGCGCTGTCTTTGATGGCGAGTTGTCCAGGGACTTTCCAGCCAGAGGAGAAACCAATAATTGCTCAAAAGAGCATATTATAGTTAAATAATGGTGACAAGTTGGTCTTTATTGGTTTTAGCGTGGGATCCAGCTTGGAGTCCATTGAAGTCTCCTCCTGATATCAAACTGAATATCACCTCCTGTTCTTGCATATAAAGTATTAGAATATACTATGAAGTATTAAATTAAAAAAGTTTTTAGCTTGCAAAGGGACTTCCTCGATCTAGAGGAGATTGATCTTGAGCTGCGAGTGGATGATGTGCCTCCAGTTGGGGTGCTTCTCGTCGCACTCTAGAATATTCCTCAGCAGCAGAGATATCTCCTATGTCACTGAATATTGTCCCTCAGCTATACACAATAAGAGTTAGATACGGAATTCAAGTATATAATAGCGGGGCTTTAATCACTTCGGAATAAGTTCAAATAAGCAACACCCGAGCTTCAAAGTCGTAATCGGAAAATATGGAGAACATGAAAATGGAATACTTACATTCGATACCGGATTTAGTCCACATCTTGTGTCTGACACTCAACAGATAGTTGTAGAGGAACTTGAGGAATAGTGACTCCTCGAATTTGACACTGGGAATGACTTTGTGTAGAATCTCGTATGCCTGTGACTTAGGGTCTTGTGAGATGATCTTGATAGTCTCCTCGAATACTTCGAAAGGAATAGCGATCTTGATTAGGTTCTGGATAACCTTAAGGACTACTATCTTGATACGGGGAGAGGATAGGATAAGTAGGTTTAGTAGGGTTTCCAACTGGTATGGGTTAGCCACTCTCTACACCATAGAAACTTACACAATCATTTACACTCGTCACGTTAAAAGACACCATTAAAAAATGAAAGAGGGTAGGGACTGGTGGTTGCGATGCTAGTGAAGATCTCAACGAGTCTCAATAGGCGCTTGAGGAAGGATTCAGAGTATAGCTTGTAGATGCTCTTCATCTCTCTTTCCGCTCTTTCCTCTTACTTCTTGATGGCCTCTTGCTTCTCCTTCTCTTCTAAGTCCTCTTCTTCCTTCTCTTCAGCGTTCTCGTCCTCTCCTTCTTTTTTCTCTTCTTCCGCTTTCTACTCTTCGGATGAGCCCTCTACGGGTTTGGCTTCAGCAGATTCATCAGCTGGTTGACTCTCAGCTGCTGACTCTTCCTTCTTCTCCTCCTCGGGAGCTGGCTGGGCCTCGGCCTCAGCGGCAGGTGGATTATCTCCATCCTTCTTCTCCTCTTCAGTAGCAGGTGCGGGCAGCTCCTCCTCATCAAGAAGTGGCTCATCGTCATAGTCCTTACGAGCCTCAGCATTCTTGCTCTCCTTGTTTCTCATCTTGACATAGATGTTCCAGTCAATTCCCTTGAACATCTTCATGATCTTGATGTAGCGCTCGAACTCCTTGAAGATCACCTCGAAAGCTTGGCCTAGCAAATGCTCACTCACGTTCTCGTCGATCACAGACTGAGCCTTCTCTAGGGTGGGGATGCTTGTGCCCTTCTGCTTCAGCTTCATAGAAATTCCAGTGTCTGGTTTGATGATACGACCAGCTGTCAACAGGAACACTTGCTCAAAGAGGTCAATCACCTCCTTGGTAAGTTTCTTATCTCCCTCTGAAGCTACTACCTCCTGCTTAATAGGTCTGCCCCAAGCACGCTTCAACTTATTATCCTTCTTTCCATCTCCTTCATGGAGAGTTCTGAACAAGTCAAGTTAATAGAAAGTAGAGGTGGATTTAAACAGTCGAGATTTCTTAGAGAGGCATGATCTCTTGCCACGAACTTCCACTTGAGAGAGTTGAGCAGGAACTTAATCTCAGCTTCTTCAGTGCTGTCCTTGAGATGGCGGACTGCACTTCTCAAGATCTGGAAGAAGTTATCTCTGGCTAGATCCTCTAAATGAAGACCACAGCCCTTGAGGTCGTCCAAGTAGTGAGACATCTGATTCTTGTTGGCTCTGAGTGAAGAGCAGAACCAAGAGAACAAGTCGTATCTGTGGGACTGAGGCAGCTCAAGTGATAAAAGCTAGCCTAGCATCTTAAGACCTGCGACTCTCTTTGCTCCGTTCAAGAAGACACTCTCAACTTGCTTCTTGATTCTCTGGGTGTTAATGGGAGTTTAGAGGCAAGCCAGGATAGACATAACTGCCGAGTCGAAGATCTCCTTCTTTCTGTCGGTGAAGGACTTGATGGCTCCCTTGGAAGTCTGCATCTGTCTCCAAGACTTGAGTCTGTCCTTCCAGTCGATGGTTGGCTCTGGAACCTCCTAGCCTTTAGCAGACTCTTCAGTCTGGGAAATAAACCAATCCACTAACCATTAATGTGGAAATATCCTTGATGAGTAGGAGTGAACCTTCCTTCTTCTTGCTCTGGTCTTTCACGAGATAGACTCCTGGTAAACCGAATTATAGATACTGATAAAGATTATCACATTAAGCGACTAATTTACTTGCAACTTAACAAGGAATTCTGCCTTCTCGATGATCTTCTCATAGATCTTCTGTAGCTCGCTCTCGAACTTCTAATCAGACAGCTCTTCGATCTTGGTTCTGTCATTCTCCGTGAAGCCCTGACCATCTTCTACTTCAGCAGCTGGCTCTGTAGGCTCAGTAGCCTCGGTAGCAGCTGTAGTATCTGGCTTAGTAGAGGTGTCTATCTGGATTTCAACTGGTTCTTCAACAGCGGCAGGAGGTTGCTTGTTCTCTTCGGCAGGTGCTTCAGCCTCCTAGGCCGCCTTCTCCTTCTGCTTCTTCTCCTCTTCCTTCTCCTTGAGTTCCTTCTCCTTCTGCTCCTGTTCCTCACGCTTCTTCTTGTCCTCGGCCTTCTTCTTGGTGTACTCGGCTTCGACCTCCTTCTTGACCTTCTCAGAGAGGTTCTTCTTCTTTTCGCTGATCCACTGGCGCATCTTGGAGGCGTTCTCCCATCTCTTTGCGATCTGCTCGTAGTGAGGAGCGGATTTCAGTGCTTCCTTCAACTTGATATCTCTCTCAGGGTCGATCTCCAACTCAGCCCACAGCATCTCCATTTCGTCAACTAGCATAAGCTGATATTAATTTTTAAATTGAAGAGCATGTTGAACTCCTCGAAGAACTCGCTGAACTTGATCATGACAGCGAAGGCTGCTCTGGACAGACGCATGCCGTCTTCTCCACTGAGCCTTGCGTAGGCTACTAGAGGAATCTTCCTCTCCAAGAACTGCTGCAAGTAGCCAATCAGGCGGTCCACATTTTGGTTTTGGCCCTTGTGGATGATAGCATTAACTATCAAATCATCCTTGTATAATAAAATTATATTCTTTATATCCTCTTGGAGTTTGCTGTCCACAACTGCGGTGGGGTGGAGCAAGTTCTGCAATTTCTTATCGTGGGAGATCTGAATAAGCTGGTTGAGGGCGGTCTGAGTCTCCTGGGAGAAGAGAGCTAAGAAGCGGTTCTCAATACCACCAGAGAGCAAGTTGGACTGGACGATGAGGTCCTGCATCTTCTCGTTCTGGTTGTCGCCCTCCTTCTTCTCGCCTTCCTTCTTCTCTCCCTCCTTGTTGTCCTTCTCGTTCTCCTTCACCTTAATTAGCTTGTAAAAACAATAAAAATAAAATGAGACATTCCAATCCCCATTATTTGATTAAGAAGTATCTTTTGTAAACTTTTGGTGAATGAATAAATAAATTACTAAGAATCTTCTGCTCATTTAATAAATAAAGCATATATAAAATAATTAATTATAATTTAAAGTTAGAATAATTTATTTAATTTGAATCTGAATTTTTAATTAAATACCAAATTCTTTAATAAACTATTTTTAATATTATTAATATATCTATTTAACATAATATAATTTATATTTTTACCATTTGAATCAGACACAACAAATCCATGCAAATCTAATAAGAGAACTCCTTAGAGCAACATAAGTAAGCAGCAAGCTACCAAGAGCAGTAGCCTTAAACTCCAATAAATGGGAAGGAAATGGGAGGCTGCCAGGATGAGGACAACAATAAGACCACAGGAAGCAGCATCACTGACAGCACTCAGAGCTAGGACAACAATCGTAGCTCAAACCAGCCCCAAGCTGCTCCTTCCTCCTCGGTGCCTGACTCAGCTCAGAATACAGACACAGTAGATTCTAAATCCTCTCAAAATAAGGAGGAGAGGAAGTAGTCAAGCACTTCCAAGAAAGAATCAGCGGGTGACAATAAAGCTTATCAGGAATTCTGCAATGTCAAAATTAAGCAGCTGCTAGAGGGTAAGCCTGAACTAAGCACCAACAAGGAACGTCTCGCCACTCTTGTAGCCAACGAGTGGAGAAACCACCAGATTATACTATAGTAGAAACACACAGCGCAGGCCGCTTAGAATTCAAGACAGGCTACTATCCAACTTGTCAAGGGCAAGCCAATGATCATACACACCATCAGAGCTTTCGATGAGAAGAAGAGTTCAAACTCGCAAGCGACTACATCCTAGCCAGCTTCAAATTCTGCGGTTGACAAGGTAGTTTCGAAGATAGAGAAGCAAACTTTGAACTTGAGTGGCAAGACTATAGGAATCGAGACGAAGGGGAAAAGAGGCAGGAAGAGCAATAAGGAAGGAGGGGATGATGCTAATAGAGTTAAAAAGGCCATGAATCCTTATCTGTGCTTTGTTAAGGCAAATCGTGCTAGGTTGGGATTAGAAAACCCAGGCAAGGGTATATCAGAGATGATGCAGATTATCTCCAAGCTTTGGAAAAATTCCAGCAGAGAGGAGAAGCAAATATATGAGAACATGGCTGCAGAGGATAAACTGAGGCACATGAAGGAATAGAAGTATCTTAGGGAAAATCCTCCTCCCAAAAATGCACCTCAGAAAGAGCAACCTAAGCCTGCAGCGGATCAAACTGCTTAGAAAGTGGTAGAGTAGACGAATAACAACTAAGGTTAAGTAGGTAAAGGATCCAAATAGAAGAGTGGATTTGCTGCTTAAAATGGCAAAGTTTCCCCTTAAGCTTTGAAGCAACTACAGGAGCAACTAAATCAAACTGCTTCCTCTACTTTGACAAGCCAAACATCTGAAGAGAATAATGTTGAGGTTAGATAAAATCGAAGATCTGCCTAGAATAATGTCAATGATAATTCAGTTCCTCAACTTCCAGTGCTAGGGGCTCCTCATGATTTAAGTCTGCAGTCCCTATATGGAATGATTCAGCAGCAGAACCTTGTCATCAACATGTTAGCCAGAGATTCCCAGCAGTAGAAAGTTCAAACTCAGAGCAATCAACTACTTCAGCAATTGATAACTGCTCTCACTGCAAACTTAGCCTCTCAGTAACATCTTAACCAATAGCCGATAATGGTAGCTGGTCCTGGGCATCAAAACGATGCGATGATGTAAAGCTAGCTTTTGCAAATGCTCCAAGGCCATTAAATGATGTAGCAATAGCCTAATCAACCAAACCAGTAAATGCTAATGCAAATGATCAGCCAACAGTTCTAATGATCGGAGCAGAAAAATCAGCCTAAGATTTCTCTATTTTCCCTATTCTATTTCTCTTCACTTAATTGCACTAAAAAAGTTTTTACCTAACCATTGTTAATTTAATATACTTTCTCTCCACCCTTCTTGAAGTTGGTGATTTGCATTACGTCCATTTTTGTGTTAGCGTTGCTGTGCTTGAAAGTGAAGAAAACATTCTGTTGATAGTCATATACCAACCTCACATTGATCTTCTCATCCTCAGTATCTGTGAACTTCTATTTGGCAATGCGCACTCCGCTCTTGACTTCGAAGAAGTAAGCATGAGTGTTGGTCTGAAGTAGCAAAACTTGTCCATTCGTAGCAAATGAAGCATCCTTCAAGAAGTCCTGAGAGTTGCTGCTCTTCACGAAAGGAGCGAAGTCCTCGTTCTTGTAAAGATAGACTGAGCGCACATGTGCAAAGGTGGGAGTGAGTGGGTCGTAGCACTCAAGAGCCAGCATGGGAGGCTTTGAGTCGTCCTTTTCATCTTAATTCTCTGCCTCCTCTCCATCTTTTCCATCTTCTATAATTAAGCTCATTAACCATCAACAATGGAAACATAAGAATGTGTGTGACCCTCAAGATGAGAATACATATTATAAATGAGAAATGAGTTATTGATTGTGTCTAATCATAAAATACGCCAATTTTATAAATCTCTCTCTACATCTCTTTATAAGGGTAAAATCGAGAAGAAATTAATTATAGCGAATGAGTATTAGTAGTAGTCTTTTGAAGGCTATTCTCAAATGCTTTCCTAACCAATCATTAAAAACTTGGGATTAATTTAATATTTCCTCTTCTCATTTATCAAAACTTATAAGCTCTTAACCCCCAGAGCCACCTCCCCTCATTTTATTATACTATTCTATCCGTAAACAGCCGCCCTCCTTAGTCAATCCCACTCCGACTCATAGCACCATATTCAATCGTCCTTCTTTTGGCTTGATTTCAATATTAAGTTAGTTTAAAAATTTGTGATGGAAAGTGGTCTGGTTTTTGTAAGTGTGAGAGTGGAGGGTGGTAGATTGAGAAGTAGCAGGGGAAGTAGAATTAGTTTGATAAATAATTTACAATTATAAATACTCCTCTTAATGATGAATTATTCTCACGCTCATCAATCCACCTCCCAGGCCAATTTAGCTATACAAGGGGATTATTATAGCAAGAAACAGAGGGAGGGTAGTAAGCAGCTAGAGAAGAGTCCAACGGTCAGTTCACCCTTGAAATCGAGCCATGTCAAAAGCATCCTTATAAAGATGATGAGATAGTAGATTCCGTATTAGGTTTGATGTCTATGGCTCGGATGGAAAAGGCGTTAGATAATAGAACTCATTCTTAATAAGGAATAATGATAAATTAACTTCACCAATGCTCAATTTGAGGACTCCCATCAAAGCTAGATTTCATAATTAATTATCTCTCCTCATATTGCTTTAAATTTAAACAAGGCCGCTGGACCAAGGAAGAGCAATTATTACACATAAGTTCAGCAGCATGTGGGGACTAGGACTAGCACCTAGGCTCGTTCGCACGCTCAGAAGTTCTTCGTGAAAATTGAGAAGAAGCAAATCAACCTGGAATAATCATCCTCAATCCTTATAAGAAAGGAGGAAGGAGTTTGAACGATTGTGAGAGCCAGATCTCAAGATCAATGAAAAACAATCGCAAGAAGATATAATCACGATTCATTATAAGATATATACTCCCTTGACGAGTCTGAAGGCGATTAAGATCAGCTGATTCCTTCTCCTCTGAAATCTGCTAGGTCTCAAATTCATCCTCACTTGAATGGAGGCCTAGAAGACACACATATGGTGTTAGTAAGAAACGCTAACTCCCCTCAAGAAGGTCTGACTTCAAGTTCGCACATTAGAATCTGCCATTTATAAATGCATACATTTATCTTCCAATATAATGCGCCGCTAGGGATCTGAGACTAAGAGAAAGGAATCACAGGTTTCATTAGCAAGCGATGGAGGTGCTCATGGTGGCTCCCCCACTCGAGTTATGGCCCCAAGGCAATCGAAGATCAATCACACCATTCTTCAGAAAAGGTACAGAGAAGACGAGGGCGGATAAGAGAGCCCAAATGCTAATGAGGATCAGTAATTGCTGCTGAATGTTGAGAACAGCACTCAGAATGTAATTGAAAATAGGAGCAATAAAAGAAGACAGGTGGATAAGGTACCCCCAGCAAGCTAGAATAATGACAAGGATGGAAAGCCTAGTCCTTTCTTAGAGCCTACTTATTGATTAGAAATGAATGATCTTAATTTACATCAAGCTCCAAAACAGCAGCCATTATAATGCGCATCAAATATGAGAATGTACGATGACAAGCATGATACGAAAATATCTTAATGACTTTGATCTATTCGCCCCACCTAATCAGAACTTCAACTCTTAAATCCCTCATTTGTTTTAAAGAGCAAATTATTAATTAAAAACTTAGGAGGAGGAAACTGCAGAAACAGCTTTGAATTTCATTAGTTCTATATTCAAAGCCCTCAGTACCTAGCTTCGGTCAGTCTTTATAGAAGATCATATCTTAGATTTCTCTAGAGACTGATAGTAAATTATGAGTTAGAAAGTAGCAGACAGCCTTTCGAATGAAAGTGTAGAATTTATTTATAGTAAGACCGCAACCTATTACCCACCCCTCAAGATTAGCACCCTCCCTTGCCTTCAAACTCAGGTGGCTGTTTATTCTCATTCGACATATAAGAGTGCCATGTAAACATAACAAACCTTGCTCAAGAAAAGAAGAATGAATTTGCAGCAGCTGCCAGAGCTCATGATAGCGAGGGCAAAGCCAGAAATGTGAGTAAATGTTAGAGCATCCAACAAAGCAAAGAGTATTTATTGTAGTAGAAAACATCAAAGGTGTTGCTTATTTTGTAAATCACTATTTACAAATCTACACTATAAAACTAACTTAGAACTTTATCTATAAGGATTAAAGAATTATCAAGTTAAAATACTTTCTCTAAATAAATGAGTGAATTCACTTTCAGCTTTAGTTTCGGCACTAGCTCAGATAATGTAGATAATGCAGAGTTAGATAAAGCCAAGCAAGCCTAGAATAATAAAGCGCCAGGGTTCTAAGCATTGAAAGGTAGCTCTGCCGCTAATCCATTCCAGGGAAGAGTAGCAGCTTCATCTTTTAATAGCTCTGTGTCTCATACCAATAATACAGATGTCTTTTAAAAGCCCTCTGTGAAAGCCTCTGTCTTTTCGAAAGAGCAAGATATTTACTTCTCTCATTTATAATGAGTTAAATTTTGTGAGATATAGAAGACGAAGAAGCTCAGTACGCATAGGAGCATCTGGGCCATCATGGATTAAAGCATGGCGTTCAAGGAAACTTAAACCAATCTCTGGTGCGAACAGGGTACGCAAATGTCACTAAGGCAAGTGAGTAGATAGGGCGAAACACCTCAGAAATGGCAGTGAAGCAGCACAAGAAGCATCAAGTGGTGGATACTTACTTCTCCTCCAAGCTAGAATAGATTGAGAAGACTGAGCGAGAAAGAGAGCAGCTAGCTAAAATGGTTGATAGTGAACAGCTCGTAAATAGAGTAATTCAAGCTCTAAACTCTGGAAAGGAGAATGAGCAGCAAGCGATAGAGAACTATTTAATCAAATGCAGGGAGCAAGATAATCTCAATCACTTGATAAATTAGGCCAAGAAGAAAGTCAAGATTTGCTATGTGTGCAACAGAATGTTTGCAAGTGCGGAGCATTTGAAAAGGCATGAGAAAGAGTCTGAAATGCATAAGTCTAATGAAGAGAAGTTGAAAATTGCTCAAAATACATTGCTTTTGTGATCATAGAAAAAAATAGAACGAGATTTATTAATTTTATAACCTACTATTCCTCCATTTATCTTTTCGCAATTTGTTTTTGACAGGCCAATTTTGACGACTCCAGGCAAGAAACTTGAAATGTATTAAATTCATTTAGCATCCTTTGAAAATGGACTTTTCTAGAAGTGGCTTTGATGTCATCCTCATTAAAGTAAAGGCGTTTAGGAGAATTTAGAAAATTATAATACCGAGTTGAAGGAAGAAATTAACTTCACCTGCATTTTAATCCATCATAATACCCTTTCCATCAAAGCTAGCATGTAACATTTAAGGGTGCTCATTCTGAAAATCAAGATTCCAGTGCGGGCTACTAAGAGATCAGAAAAGTGAGTGAAAGGGACAGCTATGGAAATTTTGAGGGAGATAATTTGCAGAACAAATTTGATAATTGTAGCACTGCTGCTAATTCGCTAACTAGTACGCCAGCACTCATAGCCGCTAAAGCACCAACCGATAAGCTGGAAGATTAGCAGACCTCAAACCACTTGCTCGCAAATATTTCAAAGTCTACATGGGTATGCGCATAGCATTTTAAATGAACATCAGAATAGCGTAGGATCCACAACTACTGCCTCCTCCCTCTAGTCTCCAAATTAAAGGACCGAGGGGAAGATGAGTACTTGCGAGGACAGCAACAATGATAGCTTAATTTGCAAGTAAGGAGCCATCGAGGCGCTGAGAATCGATAACACAGCTCAAGCTAGGAATCAAAGGGAGAGCGGCTAGTCACTGGATTCCATTTTGAAAAATGAAGCCCAGAACATCATCGGTGGCAGTTCTGATCAAGTCATGAGAGAGTCAGAAGAGCCAGATCAAGAGTCCCCCATGTCCATGTGCGAGCAATAGTTTTCTGATGGAGCAATGAATTGCGCACCCAAGGCTAAGACAGTCTCAACTACTGAAGCTAGCTCTCTGGCAACCTCTGGCTTGCACCCTTAGGAAAATCATCAAGCTGAGATGCATTACATTTATGGGTAGTTTATAAAATGTAGAGAAGGAGATCAGCTAACCTGAGGAAATTGAGAATATCAGACAGCCTAATTAATTCTCTGATGAGCTACTAAATGACCCTTCCAACTTGCAAATGAATGATCAGTTTATTGCATTTAATATTTCAAGATCAGTTTGGCAATGACGATGAGAGTAACTACAATTATTATGGGCAGTCCTTCGGAGATCAGTCTGTAGCTTCCTAAGCCACTGGCGCTAATTAGGTTGCTCCTAAGGGCTCAAACAGAGGCAGAAAGCAAACCAACACTCAAGTTTAACTTTAAATGCACCATTAATCAAAATAAATTTCCTTATTACAAGCTTAGAGTAAGTCATTAGAAATATTAAGGTGATCAAACTTCACAGTTAGAAACCACTATATGGAGGAGGAAAAATCCCCTTTCTTCGACGTCAATTAATTTATTTACCTTAGGCAAGAGGGATAGAGACCAAGAATAGAAGCAAAAGGGAGGTAATAACTCACAAAGACAAGGCCTACCCTGAATTTCAAATATTTAGAAGAGCACTTTAGATTCTTGGAGGCTTTGAAAAAGTACGGAAAGGAATGGCGTAAAGTTCAAAAGCAATCATTTTCAATAAGCTTCTCTTTTACTATAGCGAATACTGATAAACCTGGACGACTTTTTGAGGGATCTGGATATCAATAACCTAGAGAAGAGCATGTTTCTCTCTGACTATGAAGATGAGGATGAATCACAAAGCGTGGCTTCAAGACAACCAGTTATTGTTGCAGTGAGGAAAGACAGTGGAAGGAGCTTGAAGTGTGAATAGAGGGGCTATATAATCGCAAGAAGAGTGTTAAACTATAATGAGCAAAGATTCATGGATTGAATTTAAATTTTAGGAAGTTTATGAGCTACGCCCTTGATCTCTAAAAGCTTAGAGCCTGCTAAAATAGTTCCCTCTACTTAAAGAATATAGGGATTGATGCCTCAGGTGGTCCATCAATATTAAAGTGCAGCCATTTGTTCCACACACTCCTAATCTTAAGCACAGTGATCCATAAAATATAAGCTATTGAGAAGCATGTCTTCAAAAGATCGAATTCACAGAATGACTTTGATTAACTTGCGAAATCAGAACTTCTAGATGCTTGAATTCAATCAGTACGACTTTCAGTTTATATGGAAGATTTCTTTTTTAGACCATAGTCAGGCAAATCTGGATAATGATTTCTTTGGGTTTGGAACCACACATCATCAAAGCAATCACCTCGAAAACTTCCACCTGGAACCTTCTACATTCTTCAACAGCTCTGTCTAAGCAACGCAGCCTGAAAAGAGCGCTTTAATTTGCTTAAGTTCATTAAATATTAAAATGACGCTTTCTCGGCTCTTCCCTTTGCTGGGCTTGCAGCAAACGATAGTCATTTAAATAGCGGGCACTAGTTAGGCGTCTATCACTAAAGTAGCTTTAAATATCTGAAATATCATATGCCTTAAATTGTAGCTACACTTTCGGGGCACAGTTTAACAGCTACCTGGGAGGAGGATTAGTATAAAGAAATCCAAACAGCTTTGACTTCATAGAGATGAGTGGAGGGAACAACTTACTAGAGATGAACTAAGTCGAAAGTACGAAGCCAGCGCCTCGCTAAGGCTTTTCAATGGATCACTCACCTTTCACAATTGGAAGTGGATCTCTTGGTATGCTGGCTCCTTCAGCGATATCGTAAACTGGCGGCTAGACTTACCAAATGAACAACCATAGCTACGCACAAGGCCACACATCAGGCCATGCTACTGGTTATGAATCTCCCAAGGCTGGAGTTCATCATTAGCACCACTTGGGAAACTCTCACTCAAAGCCCTCCTCCTTATATTATTAAGGGTCAGTCGATAAGCCTGAACTCTGCTCATTTCGATCACCAACTCAGATGAAAGATCCCGCACACTCAGACTGATAGTAAACCCTAATTAATGTATAGCTTCCAATTGATGCATATCGATGGGAGTAAATAAATGAGCTTGTGAAATATAAATAATAATATTGGAATTAAAGAGAAAGAAAAGAAAGATGCCTCACCCCAACAGTTTGATGTACAACGTGTACGCCATCCCCTTCTGGCCCATGAAGCTTTATTGGACCGCTGCTAAGGTAAACCTATTGCCCTCGTGATTTAAACCCCTCTTAGGCAACCAAGATTCTATTCATCAGAGATTTCCCCGCACCCCCTGAAAACCACCCTGATAGCAAGATTTCTAGAGCTTACTTCCACCTTCCAGGTCTCCATCACTGAGCGGGTCAGGTAGCGATCGCACAGATGTGACTCGCAATCTCTAGGATTGAGCTACAGCTGATGCCACTCGAAGTGCACTCTCACCAGTGCACGCGAGAGAAACATCAGCCAAGCCTATTTAATTTCTAAAAGTTGAACATAACCCCTGATTGTAGAGAGTGAGAACATTCTCTCTCTCCTTTTCTTTATCTTATAAGTTAATATTGGTAGGAAGATCTTTCCTTGTTCTTTTTTGGGCGAGTGTATTTTGCTTATATCCTAGTTGATAATAATTATATAATAAATTTGTGAAGGGGCACTCTATTTATTATTTAAACAAAGCTACCGAAAGTAGGGAGCTGATAAATGCGTCTCAAACATTATTTGACTATCATTAATTTTTAAGGTTTGAATATAGGCCCAAGTGTAATAATTGATTAAGCGAGTTAATGAAGATGATCAATAGTTGCTTGTAGTTTAGTTTAATTAATGCGATAGGAATAATGATTAATTCTAAAATTATCATTGAATTTAACTTAAAAAGTTATTTTTATTAAAAACTAAATGCATCTGCACTTTGCATTAATTTAAGATCTTAAATATATATAATCACACATTTTATAATGCTTTCTATTTAGTAAAATAGATTAATTTTATGAAGGATTAAAAAATGTATCAATTTGTATATTTTATTAGTATTTGAGTATGTATGATCGATAATAATTTAGCTAAATTTATAAAAGGGAGCTGAACTATCCACACTCATATAATTTTAACATCATCTCAAAATCGAAAGCAGGATATCAGGCAGCAAGAATATACTAACTAACCAGTCTTAAAATCAAGCAAACTTAATTACCCAACACAAAACTAAGAGATCATTTAATCACTAAGACTATTAGAGTTAATACCATAAAGAACAAATGCAATATTCAATGCAAGAAAACACTCAGGGTAAACTTGTCGACTCTACTCTCAGTGGAAAGAAGCCCTCACAGATCAGCACCCTTTTCTCAAGTAAGCATGCGATCATCTCTTCTTCATTTCCACTTTCTATTTTATACCTACGATAACATCGAATTCCCATTGTTACATTTGTGAGTGGGTGATACCATTTACACGAGTTCTTCTGACTAAATTAATTTCTTCCCATCTAAGTTTATTTATTGTAGACCAAGGAAACAGCAAAAGCAAAAACATCAAAACTTCCAACTCAACTGTGGGCCAAGGAGGCCAAGCTTTATCTCTCAGCATGAAAATCCAGAATAATGGAATGAGCTTAGAATTATTGTAACAGAATATTATATTCAAATGTTTTAAGCTTCATGGAAGGAGTACAGTTGAGGTCTAACAACCAAGCTTAGGAAGAGAAAGACACTGGCTCAAACAGCAACAAGAACGTCCTTAAGAATCTCTTCGGAGGAGGAGCAGATAAGAAAAGACTGTCCAAGGAAGTGGGTCTGAATAAGGGGAGCAGCTTTTCTCCAATGGCACAGAACAGGA
The DNA here is from genome assembly GCA_027382625.1 of Tetmemena sp. SeJ-2015. Lineage (NCBI taxonomy): Eukaryota > Ciliophora > Spirotrichea > Sporadotrichida > Oxytrichidae > Tetmemena > Tetmemena sp. SeJ-2015. Next base: position 9,017 of record JAJKFJ010012897.1, on the reverse strand, counting down.
AGTAGATGGCTGTAAGTTAGAAATCTCAATCTATGCTGCTGGTATGCTTATGCTGCTATAGGGGATAATGACTGAGCCTGATGATATGCATCAGGGTGAAGACTACAAACTCGTAGAGGATTAGTATCAAAGCATGCTAACAGGCGTTGTGGCTACTGAGTCTAGCGACCGCTCTCCGCTCATGAAGAATACTTCAAGAAGACCAGTGTCTTACTAGGAACCTGAAAATAGCATGAAATTCAACAAAGCCAAGACAGCAGGGGACAAGATTCCTTTGAGACGGTAGACATCTACAGGTATGTTCGCATTCAGAAGTTTACTTAGCTTTAAATAGAGGATGACTTCTTGAGGGAAGGACTACCGAAGAATTTCAAAGCTCCTCAGAAAACGAAGGATGAAAATTGCTAGCTCTGTCAGAAGGAATTCAACGTGAGAAAGTGGAGACATAACTGTAATAACTGTGGCAAGAGTGTTTGCGATCAAATAATTTGAGATAATATTTAGTTTCATTATTTGAGCGATAAGTGTTCTATCAATAAAATGCAACTGAGCTAGGAGGATCCAACTCCCTTGAGAGTGTGCAACTACTGCTTCTCAATAAAGAAGAATATGAACATCATCCTAGTTAAATTATCTCATCTTCTTATCCCTTTAACTTTTTATGATTATCCAGTTTTACAAGGAGATGGATTATTCAAAGAAGAAGTCAATAGATGATCTGCAGCAACGCAAGATGAATTACCGAGAGCTTATTTTCCAAGATGAGCGAGCCCTCAAAGCACTTCGCTAATAGATAGAGCTAGAGAAAGAAGACCAACAGGATCAGCTGCACAAGATAGCTGAAGAGATCAAGAAACTAATGACTAAGATCGAGCAAGAGAAGGAGTCAGCCACATAGTAATTATGCACACATATCATTATTGTAACTATACATATTCTTAGTATAACTTGATGTTGGGGCAGGAGGAGTTGAGATCTCAGGAAGCAGAGCAGGAGGTGTCAGAATTGGCCAAGGTCAAGCGAGAGCTAGAAGATCAGAAACACAACATAGAGCGCAGAGTGCAGGAAATCACACTTGAAGTTAATTAGTTCATCTTCCAACTCATGAAGCTAGAGAAATCTTACACAAGCATAGTATACTCTCTTGGATGTTGCTTATAAGGAAGTTTTTCAAATTTAAATTGCAAAATTAAGATAATCAAATCCACAGTAGAGCAAATTAATTAGAAATGGAAAGAAAAGGAGCCAAGCCACCTATGCAAAGACTGCCCCCAAGGAACGAGAATAGAAACAATCTTGGAAATGCAGGTTTGGGAGTCGTTGGGACAGGCTAGTCAAAAATTGGACCTGTGAGGAATAGTAACAGCACAGCAAGAGTGGAAGAGGTAAAGAAGCCTTTGAGGAATTCTTCAACAGCAGTTAACAGACTTAACTCTCTCAAGGCTGGAGGGTCGAATAACGAAGAGCAGAAATAGCAAATGCAAAAGACTGGCTACACTGAGAAACCCTCTGATAGATTAATTGCTATTACGAATGGATTATTTGTTTGTAATAAGATTCAAGAAGGTGAAGGCAGCTGATCCATTCTCGAGCGCCAAGAAGCACAAGACTAACTTTGGATATGTATATTCATCAGGAGGAGTGCCCATCAGAATTAACCACGGAACTGTGAGGAACACTATTCAGTGGGATAAATAACCGCAAGGTAATTCTTGTCTCTTCGACTTTCATAAGTCTAACTGTTTGTTGTAGAGATTGACTATGATCCCCTTCTTGTGAATTGCTTTGAGGGGCTGCTCGAGACTGATCATCCTTATGCCCTATGTGCTTACAGAGGACTGATTGAGATGCTTCAAGCTCCTGGTGCAGCAGACAAGACCATTCCTCTAGTCTAGAAGCTCATCATGCCTCTCAGGATTATATTTTAAATCTTCTTTTAAATTTATTATGAAGTTGTAGGAATGCCTTTATGTCTTCTGATAAGGAGATATACGAGAAGGGACTGGAAGCTTTGAAGCTGCTATCATCGACTGTGGGCCACAATCTGACTTCTCACGTTCACATCCTACTTGCACAGCTTAATAAAAAGATGACCACTAAACCCATGAGGGAGAAGATTATGGGAGTTCTAAATACGCTTGAAGAGAACGGAGTAAGCCTCCCATTTGTTTATATAATTTTCTTTTATAGGGGAAAGACGCTTTGGACATGCTTAAACAGAAGATCCCCACCTACACTTCCATATATTCTTGAGCTATACTTTTATGAGAAGTGTGTGTTTGCTTATAATTTTTATTTCTTAAATTATACATAATCAAACTAGGACTCACTCATCAATTCAAAACTAATGATGCCACCTTAAATCATTTTAATCAGTTATTTTATGTTAAGCTCATATTTCCTCAAGAAGTGAGAGGTCTTCCTCTTCTTGCTCTGTAGTTCTCTTGGGATGCTGGTTAAGGTTATATAAGGCCTTAATGGGCACACCCTATATGACCTTAGAGGTGAACTGTGGCACCTCAAAACAGCAGAAGTCTGCTATCTGACTCATGTCTTGCTGAAGAGTGGAAGCCTCCTCTCTGCTCTCGTCGTTGGTCATGGTAATCTGGTCCTGTCCATCGTCATCATCCTCTACTTCTTCACCTTCGAGTGCAGCTTTCCGCTTGGCAGCCTCTGCTGCTTCTTATTGCTCCACCTTGAGTCTCATGAGTGAGTGTCTGATGACAGTCTCAGTCTCCTAACCATGAAGTAGAGTCACAGGAGGCTCATCATCATTTTGAGTGCGCGCTCTGAAGTCTAGAAGCTACTGAACTAGTTGCTCTTACAAAAATTCTAAGCATTTTATTGCGTATATGCTTGTTGGTTTGACTCGCGAGCACCGCGTCTTTGAAGAATGAGATGCTGCCGTCCCACAAGAGTTTGAAAGAATCCTCCATCTCCTCTATGAGTGAGTTTCTAGTGCTATCTCCATACTCCAGAGCGTATTCGTCGTCATGAATAGGTTCTTGTTGGTTAGGGTCTTCTGTGTATGTTTCATATAAGTATTTTCTTTAACTTCCGAAGCCTGCATTGGAGCCTATATCGTGAATGTGATAAGGTTCAGTACCCTCTTCATACTCTTTTACTGCCTCTTCTACTAATTCATTCCACTTTCTCCCAATCTTATAATTGATGGTGTAACCAGAGTATCTATGATAAGGGAATCTGCTACTGAAGGTCAACTCTTCGGCACTTCTCTTTGTCTATGATCTTGTCAGCCCAGTGATAGGGACGCCACTTGGGAGGCTCTTGAAGATGAGGGGCGTGCAAAGCTTAACTGCCCTTAGTCATGTCCTCCATATTGCTCATGTTCTGCTGCTACTTAAAACTTTCTCTTAAGAGATGAAAAAATTTAATAGTCACTTGCTCTGGTTAGTCTTATCCAGTTAAGTTTTACCTTGGAGATGAGTTTAATTAACTGAAATCTGCGATTGATTGTGAATTCAAAACAAAGCTAATATATTGTAATGAGTATACTCTTATTTGTGCATGTCTTGGGAGACGTTAACTGGCTCTATGATACTATCTTCGATTTCTATCTTCTGAGAGATGATAAAGTCAGTAGGGAAGTGGAAACAGACACAGTTCTCTCTGATTGCTCTCCTGAACATCTGCAGGAAAAAGGCTTTACACTTCTCATAGTCTTTCTTAGCGTCTGCACTTCTCTCCACTCTGGGTACATCTACTCCATCAATTTAAAAGGGCTTGTGTCCATTATAAGAAATCAAGATAACTCCAAGAGCATATAAGGCAGCTAGACCTAATTCTCCATAGAGATGGATGTTATCAGCAGTATCCATTAGGGACTTTGCCATAAGAACTCTCTCCAACAACTCTTGACCGCTTTTAATACAACCTCCAAGAATGATTGTTAGTGTTTTGGTGTGATATCTCATACCTGAGGGTCTCTCATACCATCTCAGATTGATGGATTGAGGGTTGCTCTTTTTGAAAAAGAGAGTGAGCTTGCGGATCTCCTCAGTCATGCGTACACCCATGACTCTTCTCTTGCAGTGGATCTCAGCAACTGAGTTGGAGTTGCTTAAACTCATCAAAGGAGCGTCGTTCACATATACTTCTCCATACCTCCCTAGCAGCTCCTTGTATCTATAGATGGTCTTATAGTCAAAGTATTCCAGTTTACACTTTAAAGAAGATTTCTTTTAAGAATAGCAGTTCTCTCTTTCTTCTTTCGGCTTCTTCCTTGATTCTTTGTTGTTCGAGTCTCTCCTCCTCACTCATGACTTTCTCATGCTGCTTGCTTTTAAGAAGAGCTGCAGCTGCTTCCTCCTCTGCTTTCTTCTTAGCCTCTTCTTCAGCCTTCTTCTTGTCTGCTGGAGCCACAGCCTTTGCAGGAGCACCCTTAGCCCCAGGCTTCTGCTAAGCTGCGAGTGCCTATTACTTGGCCTCCTCTTCTCTCTTAAGTTCTTCCTCTGATGGCTTTGGCTCTTCGGGTGGTTTCTCAGGTTCCACATACCCGAACTCATCTGGCTTGAAGTTCAAGTTCTCAAGTAAGAAGGTAGTCGACTCCTAGAATTCCTCATTTTCTCTGCGGCGTTCGAAATCCTTGATGATAGCATCTGGCAAGAATACCATCTGCTGCTCTATCAGTTGTTGCTGTAAGATGTTGAAAACGATCCTCATGGAGTTCTCGGGCTTGATCTTACCGTGCCTCTCTCCAAGATTACCAATCACAAAGGTGCGGTTTGCCAAATGCTCTACAGCATAACGTATTCCGTTAATAGCCTTCTTTACGAGAGTGTGGTCTAAAATGTCTCTCTTCTTCCAAGGCTCCTCCTGCTGTTGAGCTTGGAGCTGTTGTTGAAGTAAAGCCTCTTGTTGACAAAAATAAGCTTGAATAAGGTTATAATGCTGCTATTACTGAGTCTTCTTGAGCTTTGAATTAACTTGAGACTTGTGCTCCTCCATAGTGTGAGTTTGGGAGGCATTCAAAGGTGGTACATAAGGGGACAGAGGCACAAATAAAAATACTATATAATTTAAGCACATCTAAGTCAAGTCTCATAATGACATCCTTGCCACTGATATCAATGTCTAGAATGCTTTCAAGTCTGTGCAGCTCATCATACTAGTTTACATCCATCTTCGTGTGATTCTCAAACAGCCACTTGGTCTTCACATAGTCTATTTCTCCCTCTGCCTTCACAATTCTGTGGCCTTGCAACTCCGTTTTGAGACCTCCAGCCATCCTTTGCTTCAGTTCCTCCAATTCAGCTGCTTCTTCTTCCTCAGTCTTTGGCTTTCTCTTAGTCTTCTTCAACCAATCAGCTTTTCTTGCTTTCTACTCTTCTAGATATTTCTTGACCTCTTCTTCAGTTTAGCCTTCATGAGGTACTGCAAAGTTTGCTGGCTCTATCATTTGCAGTTCCTCTCTCACTTTCACTTCTAAGTCAACAGTTGTCTCAGACAGGTCTAGTAACATCTCACATTAAGAGCTATTATAAAATGCTCTCTCTTTAATTTTACATCTTCTTGAATACTTGGTAGCTCATAGCTCTATCGATGGGTACCTTTCTCGCTTTAGACTACAGCAGTACGAATCTGTCCTTCAGGGTTTGTCTTGAGTATTTGTTCAATACTCTGGTTTCGATAAACTCTTCTAACTCTTCGATCTTTCCCTGCCATAGACTCGCATAGTCTTATCCATCTCTGGCCCTTGATGTGATATCATCAAGTAGCTCGAAGATAGAGTTCATTATCTAGGGAGTGTAGTAAAGTCCATATCAATTTATTTAAGAAGTGATATTAAAACTCTATAATTGAGTCCTAGATGCTTATTCTTGGCTTCAAAGATAGGCTTGAATACCTCTGGATCCCTGAGATTGGGTGGGAGAGGCGGAGGTGACTCAATTTTTTAAAGCAGGTCCTGCTCTAAGATTTCTTTGATGAGCTCATCTTTAACTGCACTTTCTCTCTAACTGAGAAGGTAATCTCTCATATTCTGATTCTAGTCTCTCTAGATGGCGATGCCAGACAGATTCAATTAAGGAAGAGTGGCTAGTAGTGAGGGCTCAGTTAGCAGCTCCCATTCTTCAAAGTACATGCCAGCCTTGCTTTCAGATCTGAAGGAGAAAATGAATGTCTTGCTCTCGCCTGGCTTCAAGATACCTCTTGGCTATGTATAGAATGTATTAGAGATGAGTTTGACTTACATAGTGGCAGAAGAAACGCTGAACTCCATCTGAGTTCTTGGACTGGATGTAGTCTGCTCGATTAACCTTGTGCCAATCGTAGGTGACAGTGGTGGTTCCAATATTACTCACCACAACTTAAACGTGAATATACAAGGCAATCAACTCTATTTAAATTTTAACTTTGTCTTGCTGAACTTCACCCAACTAAGCCTTCATGCAGAGGTAAGTCTTATCAAAAGTGAGTTAAGGACCCACAACTTGCTGCACTCCAATAGAGCCTGCCCCTCCAATTATCAATATTATTACCTCCCTATATCATATATGTGTATAATTATCTGACTGTTGCCACTTTGATTGTAGTTGATCTCAGCAGTTCCATTTTGAGTGTTATCTATAGCAATTAATAAAGTTGAAACTCCATTTCAGCGATAAGAAAGGCAGTTAAGAATTTATGATCATAAAATGGCTTAACTTACTCTACTCTGCCCCAAAGGTGGTGTTGTTCTGCTTCAGCTGACTAACTTGAGTTGAATTTTTGTTGGTGCCGTTTTGACTCGCCTTATCTAAATCCATACGTTTTAAAGTTGGAGAGATGAGGAGTTTCTTACTTTTCAAATGTTGAGACATATTGAAAGATCTATGATGAGCTTACTTATATTTAAATTAATTATTGCTTGCCTTCTCATAATAGAAATATAGGAAGATAGATATCATTGATAAAGAAGCACTTACATTGTAGAGTTGGATAATAAAGGTTAATTTAGAATTAAATAAGCAACTCTATTTATAAGGGTCAACTGCTGCTGCTCTGTGTATTCTATTGCGTTGTGGGTGCTGGCTCACTCTTTTATTGCTACTCTTCGACTTTGGGTGGCTCCTCCTTAAGATCGAAGTCGATGTCGAAATCCTCAGCCAGGTCCTCCATCCTGATGTACTTAACTACTTGCTCTCTTGCCTTGAACTTTATCTTCTCCTTGAAGCCCTCAAGCTTACTGACCTCAGCCACCTGCTTGAGGAATTCCTCACTCTTTTGAAGGGGGTCCAAGGTCTTTATCTCCACTATCTGGTCGCCCTCTTTCCTAATTAATTAATTAAATAAAATATTTAATTATTTTAGTTTAATGAAGATATAGATGGGGGAGTAGGCGAAGTTGCCCAGGTAGGGGACTTTGTTGTGCAGACTGAGGCGGAAGAGGGGCAGGTCTTCCAGGTAACCATGCTTCTCAAGCTTTCTAGAGAAGGCATTGAACACTTTGCCATTGAAGTTGCAAGAGGGGCAGTCGTGCTTGAACACCTCCACTATGCACTGAGTATAAGCAAATAAACCGTTGAGATAATAACTGTGATGCACTGCTTGATGTTAGGATTCCTGAGAATTGCCTCTTCAAATTGCTCGCCCACAATCTTCTTGACTCTGGTCTGCTGGCGCATGTTCTGCGATTGATAAAAGTGCTGAGCGTTGCCATCAAGGTAGCTGTCAATTAACTTATTCAAACTCTTGGGGATGCTGTTGAAGAAAATCATCTCCCTGTACTTATACATTATAAAGAGCATACATATAACAATTAAGGAGGTGAATACTTTTGAACATAGAAGTTGTTCTTCTCCACTGAGAGCTCATTTAATTGCCCCACATTTGACTTGACTGCCTTCTTTTTCTTGGGGTCGACTATCACAACGAAGGGGAAGATGTCTGGCATGGAGGTGGTATGGAACAAAGACTGAGCCTCTTGCTTCTTATCTGTGTAGTATATGTCGAACACATCCATGTAAGGACTCAGAGTGTCCTTGAAATCATAGATGTAGCGAGCCATGTAGTCTCTTGGGCAGTAGATAAAGAGCATCGGCCTAGCAGAGTCACCTGCCTTGTACTTGCGCTTGAAGTCGGCGAAATTAGGATTGAATAAGAACTCCACTGTGCTTGAACGAGTGAAGTAGTCATCGAAGTTCTTAATCGCAAACTTCTCAGTTTGGAAACCCTTAGACTTATAAAATAAATAATGATTAAATTCTAAGTAAGCATAATAAATGATCTATACTTTTGGAGAAGCTCCTCAAATCTCTGCTCCCCTCCCTCTTCCTCAAGTAGCTCTGATTTGAAGATGAACTCGTCCCTGCAGATATCTCCTTCAAGTGGCTGTAGGAAGTTGAAGTTCAGCTGGTCTTTGTTTTAGATCTCATACTATTCGAATCCGTTGATGAACGAGGGCTTGAAGTAGCAGTAGTATCTACCCGCCTTCATTCTCATCTAAGCAGCAAGGTCTTTGTCATTAGCTATAATACAGAATAGAGAAATGAGACATTAAAGTTTATGTCATTGACAACTAAGATTGGATTCTCAGTCTCCTGTCTCATCAATCTCAAACTTATCTGCTTCGCTTTCTCACTCAATGGCTTAGTATTCAAGTCATCTGAGTTCAAAGCACTCTGTGCGCAATAAACGATAGTAGTATCATTAAGTCCCTGGTTAAACTTAGCAAGTTTCTCTGCGACATCCTTAACTGACTTGACTTCAATAGCACCTGACTCCTTCGTGAATTTGGTGAAGAATTCTTCTCCAAAGTCCTTATAAAGGAGACTAGCATCGAACTTGGTAATTCTATTGTCAGCTCTCAGGAAAAAAGTGGGTCTCTTCTTTTACATCAATTTCTCCTTTGGGTAGTCAACGATTTCTAGAAGTTCTTTGTTCAAAGGAGAATCAAAACCCCATAATATGATAAGAAAGTGAAAATAAGTTGTGTATAATTAATTTCTTTATTAATACTTATAATCATGCGAGTCAAACGCGAAATTACTCAAAAATAACTACATGATCCATCCTAT
>JAJKFJ010012893.1:0-11952 GCA_027382625.1 Tetmemena sp. SeJ-2015 | reverse complement strand
AATTAGCTAGAGGGTCGGATTTTCAGCTAGCGAGGTCTAGAACTATCCAGCGATTCTAAGGAGACTTTTTGACCTTTCCTAATCTCTTTTGTATTTAATTTTGACTTCACCCCTGATTCTTACAATAGTGTTAAATGCATATATCATTGATGAAATGGCCTTCACTTCCGTTCTTGGGAGCTTGTGTCTTATGCTTCTGAGCCATGTTCGTGCTTTTCATGTATATAATTAAATAAATTAATAAAAATCTTCAAAAGCCTAATTCACACTCTTCAACCTAAAATTGTGAAAGTGTAATTTATTATTGCCTAAATCGAAATAGTTTTTTTTAATAAAAAATTATCTATCCTTTCAAATCAAATTTTAATTGATTTAAAATAATAGAGAGTGATCTATTATGTAGTAAATATTGATTTATGAGAGTAAATTTATCTAATAAATACAATTTTGCTATAATTTGATATCTTATATGTATTATTCTTTTATAGCCCATGTAGAAATTGAAGAACTCGTTCTTTCTCTGTAAATGTTCACTTAAACTCTTGAATGTTGCTGGGATATTTATATCCCCAGTTTGTGTTCATTTGCATCCATCAAATTAATCAACTCCTAAATTTACTTCTCATTTATTCAATAAAATAATAACTCATAGTTTGACATTTGTTTAAAATGCTTTAAAAATATTAATTGCTTACACTTAATTTAGACTAAACTTCTCAGTTAGTTACTTAGTCACTATTTTTTAAGAGGCGACAACATAAAACAAGATATTCATCCTCCTCATTATGATCAACTGAGGTCCTCCTCTGTAATTTGATCTAGAGACTTTCTTCTCCTACTACTGTGCATTGAGGAACCACCAGCAGCTCCTCTGAAATTAAAGGTTTACCTTTGAGCGTTCCTCGTAGACTGCCTTTAATATAAGCTGCTCATTTTGCTATTGCCCACCCCTACTAGGCCGCTTTTAGGAGATCGCAGACTGCGGCTATGCTTTAATTCTTATCCCGTCGTAAAAGACTCGAAGAGATACTAAGACTACTCCTGTGCTTACTTTTCCAAGCGCTCCTTGATCTCCTTCTTTAACAAGATGTTTATCTACCTCTTTGCATTTTCCTCCTTAAAGTAAAGCTAAAAAAATGATATATTTGAAATAAAAGAGATATCAAATTCTATAGTGGTTTACTTTTCATAGGGGTGTTGGTATGCGTCTTTGAGGAGAAGTTTATGTTTCTCTGTGAGTTGAATCCTTTCCTTGAATTGGGACTGATTCATTGAGAGCTGCTGCATGAATTTGTTTTACTGCACTAGGTGGAAACTAGTTTCTAAGCTGCTCTGGTCATATTAATATTTTGAAGATATAAAATGCGCAGTATGCGATTATATTTATTCAATTTTTAAAGTCATCATACTTCTTTTGCTCTTTGTCTTAGACGAGCACCTCTTTGAAGGCTTCTCTAAGTTCAGATAAACTAAACAGTCTGAAAACTACCATGTAAAGAACTTCTCCCACCAGCAGAATCAAAGAAGCCATAATGAACTCCTTCCCAAAGATGGAAGTGAAAAGACCACACATTATCAATTAGAAGAGAACCAAGCCGAAGGCACAGTAACGAATCACTGCCTGTCCCAGGTTACCCCTGGATTCAAACTCTGTGTTGTAAACAAACATGAAGTTGTACTTGTCGATAAAGTACTTGAAAATGAAAAACACTGAGCCAAAGAGAGGGATGAGGGGTACTGAAGAGGAGAAGATAAATACTACAGTGAAAATTGTTATCACGAAGGCGAATTAGTAGCCTAGATCGAAATACCAGTCATCAATTATGTCATCCTCCTCATAAACTTAAGTTAAAAATGGTGGTGTATCTAGAGTTTAAACACTAATTTAGATATGAGACTTGAAGAAGAACTTCTTGAATTTGACATAGAGGAAGTGAGGGATATCTAGGATCTGAACTATGTTGGTCATGAAGGTGCACTAGATGATATACTTGAGGAAGAACTCTGATGTTTGCAGGAACTTGCCCGATAGTTCCATTTAGAAATCATCTATCTCCTTCTCTTTGACATAGTCAAGGAAACTAAGGATAGTTGTAGTCTGCGTTATCTGAATGAAGACAGTGTTTATCATCATATAGATGAATTGCTTGAGTAGGTTATTTCTATGGCGGGCTGAATAGGATTCTATCTCCTCAAAATAGGTGGTCCAAGCCACGAGAGTAGGAATCAAAATATAGTTGAACATCAGCAGGATAAAGGGAGATATGGAATTCAAAACTAGTGCTGAAACGAAGTTGGGTTAGGACTTTGCATCTGCCGTGTTATCCTCGAAGTAGATTTGAATGCTTGAAATGATCTAGAAGAGGAAATGTTGATTAGGATATTATTTCTTACAGATATAGGTGAAATTAGGATGACTGTGACTAGGAAGAGTAGCACATTTAGAAAGACTACTTTCACTATCTTGAATTGATTTCTCTTGTTGAATTCTTCCCAAATTATGTCAGATGGGCAAGGTGCGGGCTCTAATGTCCAGTTCTACAAATGATTTAGATAAGAATATTCAAAGCTTACATAAACCTGATATGTATCATAGAGTTATTTGTCTTTCTACTTTATTTCACGTTTGAGATCCTTGAAGTCTCCCAAGAGATTTTAAGTTGCTTGCACGCTATCAATCGTAATGAAAGCCACTCCGAAGTTGCTCTTGTCTTACTTCTTCTTCTCTCTATCCATTTCCATTTTCACATTGAAGGGTTTCTAAGCATAGTAATCTTTCAAGGGAGGGCCCTGAGTCTTCCAGCAAAGGGATCCATAGTACTTCTTCACTAGTTTATTCTATTCCTTATGCAACTTTTCATAATACTCTTTCTTTCTTTGTATTACGTCAAGCTTTTGCAGATAGAAGAGCATTTTCATATAGTCTCCGACTACATGCGCTTTGATAAGTTTTTTGTCCAATTCCTTAGTGAAGACATGCTCTATCATTTCCTATGCTCGCTTGATCCCCACTTTCTTGTTTATTCCTCTCAGCAATACACCATGCATCATATTCATGAATGACTATTCCCATTATTATAATAATGATAAGCATGGATATCTCAACCTCAGTGAGCTCAGTTGGATCTTCATGGGACTGCATTTACAAATGCTTCCTCTTCTCGTCGAAGTAGTAAAGCAAGATTTTCTCTCTTTCACTTAAATGGAATCAAGAAAATATCAAGCAAGATATGGCCAAGCAAGCTGTAGACGATGGTGAAAAAGAAGACCACCCACACCATCGAGTACCTATCCTACGCATTCGTGAGAGTTAACTTTTCCAAGCTGGACAAGTTAACATTATCAAGTCTCTCTGAGGTGGCAAACAAAGGCAATAGAACTGTATTGCTGCATAAGGCAACTATGAAATGAGTAAGGATGAATTGCAAAGATAAACTGTTCTTGAAGCTTACTTATTGTGAATAGAATGGCACTGTATTTGAGGAATATAAGGTAGAGTGCTGCATCGGTACCGCACGTCTTTTGAATCTCCAAGTCGTCAGTCTGATAGAGCTTTCGCATCCATTCATACTTGCTCTTCTTCTGGGGTCGAAGGCTCTAACCTCCGAGAGGCCTCTTTATACTGTCTAATCTTACTATGCCTACAATAGAGTGAGATGTAGTTATTGAGTTTAAAAAAGTCTCTGTGTGTGAAAATGAAGAGAATTATTCTGATATATCTTGTAAAAATACAATTATTATCAATTAGCTCACTGCAATTTATAATTGTGTGACGATTTCTGACGACAGGACTTACGTTTTTGTGGAGCGAGCAGCGAAGCCTCCAAATCTTATAGAGTAAAAAAGATTCATTCATTCAAAGTAAAAATGCCATTTTATCTGAGAGGTTATTTCCTGAGAGAAGTTATTAGGTGAGCTTGACTTTGGCTTTATCGCCTCTGATTCTCCTTAGAATGCCAAAAGTGAGTAAAGTCACAATCAGGAACAGGAAATTGACAGAAAAAAGAAGAAGCAAGGACACGGCCGAGGAATCCATTTCTCAATAAGTTTGTAATCTCTGAAACTTAATTACAAATTTGTCTGCCCTTCCTAAATTAAAAAGCACTATTATAATTAACAGAGCAAATAAGAGAAAGCATTAGAGTTGATCTCACAATATAAATAATGAGCTTTAATAATAATCATCATTATAATAATTGTGATTAAGAATGGACGACAATGTTGCTATAGTTTGATTTAAGGTTTTTGGTTTTAAGTTAAATACTAATCATTTATCTTCTTCTTCGCGCCTCTTCTCTCGCAAACAGAGATAGCGAATGAGTGGTTACGAAAGGAGGAGGGACTTCATTCTCTGACAGTTTGGTTCTGGAGGTAGTCAACCATGGATTTAATTTCATTCTCCTGGCCTGCTCTCACTCTGTTCATGCCTCTCACAGTCACTGCAAGCAACAATCATTAACAATATCAGAATAATATATGGAGTGAGGGAGAGAGGTTCACTCTTCTTTGAACTTACAGTTGTATCTTCTTCTCTCTTCCTTGTAGAGCATCTCTTCAGTGGAGCATCTTCTCCAGTAGTCAAAGTACCACATGGCCAGGCCCACTGAAATTCCTGATGCCAGGTAAGAGAAGGGTCCTACAATTCAATATAATTCACAAAGAGAATATTTCAAAGAGGCTTTAGAAAAAAGTTTGAGGAATATACTTACTGGCTGAGAGCTTCTCATAGGTACCTGCTCTCACGAAGAACTGAGCCAGAACTCCAAAGGAAGCACCGTAGAGGAAGGCATCTAATCGTAGAATGAACAATTAAAAGCTAGTTACTGGGGTATTTGGGTTGGACTTGATTTTGAGACATTTTGTTTCTAATTATTTGATTTATTATTCTCGCTCTTGTATAAGAATTTATGTACTCTTCACAATTAATGACATTCAAAGGAGAGAGAATTAATTCCTTATTCAATTATGTGTTGATATAGAGTGGAATCTGAATGCAGAATAATAATTAAATTAGATTATATCCTAAGTTCCAAAATGGTAAGATATCTCTACTATCCTACGATTGCCATCTAAGTCATACTCATTTATTATAGTTGCCCTCTACTGTGGTCACTTATCACTCAGCCTTCAACGATGAGTCTCAATTCCAGACTGCCTGCGGCATGATAATTGCTCCCTTAAAGACCAAAACATAAGGTAAGCTGTCAACTCCAGCGATATATAAATTTTAAGACTTGCTCATCCTCCTTTTGGAAGAGTGCTATAATTTTTTATGATAATATTCCGCCTTACGTTCCTTTACTTATCTGATTTGTGCAGGCCCCGCTCCCAAGGCAACCTTCGACGGAGATGACATCGTGGACGAGGCTATCAAGCAATTCAGAGCCAACATTTTGTTTAAGAACTACTCAGTGCAAGGTCCTGGCGATAAGGTGCTCATCTACCTCACTGTCTACATTCAAAAGCTACTTGAAGTCATCGCCAAAAAGTAAGTCACTCTATAAGAGAGTCTCTGAGCTTGCAGCAATTTCTTGATTTAATCTTAACTAATATGAGATGAAGGCTTAATCCTTGCATTATAGTCCAAACGAAGCAGACGCAAAGAGAAACGTGATGTCAGTTGCATCTGAATAAGTGCCCTCCCCTAGCACTCCAGGTTTCTTCATGGGAAACATAATCTCAAACAGAAAATCTCTATGTGATATCCACTCTTTGCTCTTAGTTTAGTGTTGAAGGGAAGACCCACCTCAGAGGAGGAGCGCTTCAAGGGCTTCTTGAAGCAAGCAAGAGAAGAGTGCGCAGTGCGTCTCCTTAACATCTTGTACAACCCTGAGTACGGCACCATGGACCTCAAGTTCTGGCTTGCCTTCGCCAAGCGCAAGTTCCTTAAGATGTCCATGTGATTCCACGAATTCGCAACCCTCCCTCTCTGCAACTCATCTATCTTAATTTTAGATTCTTCACTTTTGTTAAATCCAATTCGAGTGGCCCCATTTAGTGTCACAGTTTCAATCTAATTAATATCTGTATTAGAAGGAGAAGTGATAAATAAAATATTTGGAGTGTATCTAGCTAATCACAATTATTATTTTAGAAAAATGAATTTCGCCTAGGTAGAGAAACAGCTGAAGAAAGTTAAGGACTTGGAGCAGCACATAAACTACTTCTACAATCCGAGGGCGGTGTGCATAAAGGGATATAGCAAGCACTAATATATCAAGGAGATAATGAAGGATTTGAAATTCGATGCGGATGTCTACGAGTAGAACCCCTTTAAGAAATATGGTAACCATCATCATTATTATGGATAATTTCTTCATTCTACTTAAAATTCCTCTTTTACAACAGAGCCTACTTTTTAACCTATAAAAATATTTCTACTTGGAAATGACTTCTTTTCCTTATTCACCCACTCTATGTATTAGTGAACCAAACTTTGAAGAGAGAGAACGAGAGTGGGAAGAAAACTATCAGGGACCTCGTGGAGTAGACCAAGGCTGAGATTTTCCAAAAGACTGTGAGGAATCCCAACGAGTCAGGATTAAACTTGGGGAGCAATAAAAAGTTGAAGAGGGTAGCATCTCTGCAGAAGACTTTTGACAAGAACTCCATAGATGCGAGGAACATAGAGGATAGGATAAATCAACTCAATTCCAAATTGCCCAAGCCATTAATCAGAGCAAATAGTTTTAAACTCTGTGTATTAAAGCCTTAGAACTCTCAGCGACTTAATTAGAGCGATGCCTAGAAGGACAATACAAACCTATCTAGCCAAAAGACAAACGAAGACGAGTTGAATTAATTCAGTCAGAGCCCCATACCTTTCAAGCATCTCAGTACTTAGAATTTCACTCTCAAGCAACGAAACCTGCCTCTCCTCAACTCCACTTCAAGTTTATTTTTCCTTTAAGATATCCATTATTGCAATCTATGCTCATAATTAAGTGAGCATAACTTAATTCATCATGAAAACGAACTGCAAGACTTTGAAAATAAGTACAGGCAAGAGGACTTACAGTTCAAAAAGTGGATGGTCACTCAAAAACTGGGCATGGAGAAGGCTTCACTCAACAAAGCAGAGAATAAATTGGCCATGGATACTTTGCAAAGTGAAGAGAATCTGAACATCCTGGGAGGAGATATTAAAACTCTCTATGAAGCATTCGC
The DNA here is from genome assembly GCA_027382625.1 of Tetmemena sp. SeJ-2015. Taxonomy (NCBI): domain Eukaryota; phylum Ciliophora; class Spirotrichea; order Sporadotrichida; family Oxytrichidae; genus Tetmemena; species Tetmemena sp. SeJ-2015. The sequence continues at coordinate 4,785 of JAJKFJ010012893.1, read as the reverse complement.
TGGACATAAATAAGAAGAAATTGCTCTAGATAAAGATATCAGAAGCTAATTTCCAAAGCCAGAAGAGGAATTTATCTACAAGATAAAGAGTAAGAAAGAATAAAAAGCTAACTGCTGATATATTTAAGAGTTTAAGCGTAGTTATAGCATCTTAAAATGTTGAAGAAATTAAATCGATTACTTGAATTATTATCATTGTAAGATTAATGACTGGTGAGGAAAAGAGAGAGGAGTGCCGCTATGGTTTTGATGTTGCCAGTTCTCTACACTATTTCTTTATACAAGTGAGGGTTACTGCATATTGCTATCTTCCTTATCAGTTTTCCCCTTCTTAGCATTCTTGCTTGTATTAGCTCCATTTGTGCTTATCCGAGACCTTGAAGCCTGAGACTTGAGTGACTATCTTGCGAACCCACTATTTGTCCCTTTGATAGGTTGCTGAGGCTTTAGCTTTAAGCGAGAGGGTGATTGATTCAGAGAGGAGAGTGTCGGCTGCATTATGCTCTTCTACGAGTCAAAGGCGGGATTCATATTGCTGGCACTACCCGGCCTCGAGAGTGTAGCTTGAGCTTATAGATTTCCAGCCGAATCAGAAGCAGTCAGAGTGGGCTTCAAGGGAAACTAAAGCAAAGAATATTTAGGAATACTTAACATCACTTCAATAATTTGTTTAAACTACCCTTGGCCCATACTCATCAGAGATACCTCTGCATTAAATGGAGGTTAAGCTGGCGTGATATAAAGTAAATCATGTCTCTACCCACCGAGAGAGTTTATGGCTGAGGCATTCTAGAAAAGAGGATGCATTTTCTAGGTCTTATCTTTGCTACTGTTACTCTTGAATCCAGACTTTGAGTTCAAGGGGTTGTTCGAGTCTTACTTAACGGCTTAATAGATTCTTCGATCCAACTCTAAGCGGTCCCTTCTAAAATTCACTGGGTGGAATAACTGCTTCTAAACAAAGTTCTGCTTCATGAATTCTCTGTAAAACTCAAAATCTATACACAATTAATTTTTAAAATCTGTCGTTGATGTTCCTAATTTAAAAACAAATTAGAAATAAACAACTTTAAAGTGAAAACTAATCTCTTGTGAGGGAACTTTAAAACTCTGATGGCTCATAGTGATGTGCTTCTAGGTCTGCTGATGATCGCTGTTTTGGAAAACTCTTTGCCCATCAATTACGAAAAACCTCTCAGTGACTTCCTGGGTGGGCATGCCATTGACTTGATGACGTTTATGAAACTTCCACCAATACTCTTCAATCGATTACAGTTTATTCTTCTTGTCTTTCTTTCCGTGAGCGGTTACTTATGTTTAGCCTTCTAATAGCTAGCTCTATCTAAGAGGAATTCTATTATATGATTATTTTTGCAAGAAATTTATCTTACAGAGTTGCCTAAGTGGACGATCTAACTATGGACTTAGCTTACAAGAATAGAGGAGTTATATTTTTCATTGATTTTTTATGCATTTAAATATCCTATGGAGGTTGTTGAGTTGTTGTCTACTCTTTCTTTTTCCTTTGATCCGTGATTTCATTCCTGCTAAAGCCTTTTATCTCTACAAGTGCATTCTTAAATTCAACTAACACCTCTTTCAAAAATCAATTCTCTAAAGCTATTATTAGATATGCTATGCTTCCAATTGATAATATTTAATGGTCTTTCTGTTGGAAGAAGCCGTTTATTTAGCTGAGTGGAATACCAAAATCAGAGGCTAGGATTTGAGTTAAGGTCTCTGTGTTGTATTTCTTATTCTACGTGTCAACCTTTACTCTGCCGGCTGCTACACTAGGCCCGTTGTAGTGAGCACCTCCTCTGCCAAACAACTTGCGATAGGCCTCGAAGTAAATATTCTGAACCACGTTATAGGTAATGTATTGCTGAGTCGCTTTGACGCTAGACCTCATCTAGGGGCTCACATTTCCTTCGTCGGTGTGGTGTACTGCATTTTAAAGCATGTTCAAGTTTCTGGTTTCAATTTGTAGCTGATTCTTCAAACTGTGGATAAGCTCTTCATTACTTATTGGCTAGACACTTGAAGTTATCTGAACTTGTCGCTTGTCTATTTAAACATCCTCGATTCCTCTGTTTACAGCACTCTCATTAAATTAATAATCCGAATAATATAATTTAATTCCTTTGTCTCATAAATGATTATAATTTAAAAACATTTCTTTAGAAAAAATTCTAGCTTGATTTATAATTTACGACTCTCATAATTTTCTTGAGACTAGATCTCTAAGTTTATATCTTGCTGAGTTGAATTGACTCCTGCAATGTTTTCCTCTCCACTGAGCATATTGTTGTTCTAAGAAAGAGTGGAGATAATGGTCTCTTGAGGGAGCAATGAGAATTAGTTCTAGCTCGCCATGCCGTCATTCGGATTCAAGGACTCCTTCAGCTTTTGATACTGCATAATCCAAAAAATGATATTGTAAACTTCTATTTGTAAGCAGTGACCATACAATTTATATCAACTAAAATTATAATTTTGAGTGGGGAGATGTGAGCAGGTGTGATGAGAGTTTCAGTGACTGAGCTTGTGTTCTGCGCCAGTGAGTGCATGCTATGTGGTTGATTAGATCTATGACTCATGGGGAAGTTGAATTTGATATCCTCGCCCATCAATATTTCCAAGCATATCTAAAGAGAGAGGTTTTCAATACTGGATTATTTATAGTTCTTACCTTGGGGAGGTTAGCGTGCTTGTAGTCTTAGAAGTGGATGAATCTGGAGAACATCTTCTCCTAATTAATCGCAGTGTAAACTTCGATCTTGAAAGTGTGGTTGCTCAACAGACTTGATACAAAATAAGAAGAACAATAGCAAACATACATATGAGGAGAAGAGTAAATGAGATTATTGATGAGTAGGGTTCTCCGTTTACCATGAGCCAAGGGAAAGTATGTTGCGGGTTTAAATTCTTGAGCACCTAAATGCATAATTGATAAAACAAAGCATCTTATCCTTACTTCTCTATTGAAGGCGTACTTTTCATTCTCAGCGTTTGCCAGATTAAGCAAAAGGAATCCCTCTGAGTCCATGCTCACATAGTTGAATTGGGTGGAGGGGATGACCTGATCATCTACCAAAGAAGACAAGTCAATTAAGTGTACGTGGTAGATCTGCCTCTTAAGAAATAGATTATTAAAAAACAAAGAGAGACTTTTATCTTCTGATTGAGTCTTGGATTCTAAAATGCCTGCTACTCTGTCAATAGATAATTGTATCTTCAAAAACTAAAAGTTAACTTAAAATTATAAAGCTTTTGATTATAAGAATAGTAGTTTCTGACCTCTGTGGGAACTATATCAGCTTTACTATAAATTTAACTCAAGTGAGAGTTGTACAAAAAGAAATTAAGAGTGTATCATCATTCATTTAAGATATATTCATTCTCACTCTTATTCATATTCTGTCTAGCATACCTAGTTCCTCATCGTCTTCATCCTCCTCATACTTTATCATGTTCTCTATGTCGTTTAGAAATTTAAATCACTCTTAATAAAATCACTTTAAACTTATTAGAAGTGCATCTGGATCTTAGACACTATTTGCAAAATGATCTGCTTAGCTAATACTCATTAGATTATATTAGTCTTCTTCTTCTTAATGTCTGATTTTAAGTGTCTCTTATACCAAGTCCCCTCCCTTTTAAAATTAGTTTTGCTATTGACTCTAGTCATTATCCTCTTCCTCATTCTCTGATAAGTTGTCATCTATCTGATGCATCACATCTTTCAACTCTTCATAAAAATTTACTCATTTGGTGGCCAGAAAGTTAAATAATTATCATCTTAAGCAAATAGGGTCTGTGTCTGGAATTTTGGTGTAGTTTGGGCTGCATCATTTTAGAGCCAGCCAATCTTCAGGCTATCTGCATTAGACGATTCAAGAATCGAACTTTCTTATTGCACTCTTAGAGAAGATGCCTCACTCAAATCAGCTAAGAAAATATTTAAGTACGCTAACATAAATTTTAAATCAAGGAGGGCTGCTGTGCTAGCAGTAGAATTGGATTTTGAAGTAGTATTCGCTTTTTTATGCGAGCCAGTAGTAGAGGTGGCATTCCTCTTGACAGGAGGAGAGCGGCCCCTTGCATTTATAACTATGAGGTCTTGCTGCTCCTCGTAATCGAATGCATTATAGTCGTCCACATCCTCGTCTAGCAAGATATCTCTTTCATAGTCGTCCTCTGACTGCGCTTATCAAACAACAGTTACCCATTTTAATATGTTGATGATGATTATCTTCTATATCCAAAGTCTGATTTCTTGGTCTTGAGGTTGTATTGGTGGAGGAGTGAGCTGGTCTTGGTGTGGGCAAAATCAATGAGGGAGAGCAGAGTTGACTTGCTCTTGGAAATGCAGGAGTTGCCCATTACCAATTCAATTTAATTATTTACAAGGGATAACCAACTCAGATAGAATTCATTTTAAGTGAGTGTATTCATTAACCTTGCATACTCGCAATAAAACTTTTAGTCCTTTCAAAAAAGCACGAATAATTGTAAATAACAATTTTAAGATTTTTATTTTACAAGGAGAGAGATAGATATCCACTTTAATTTTAAGGAGTATACCAACCTAAAGCAAATTTACAGTAAATCGGGAATATGCAATAGATTTATATTTATAATTATGATAACTTGATTATTGTAAGAATCAGGGGTGAAGTCAAAATTAAATACAAGAGTAATCAGCAAGGGTCAAAAAGTCTATTTGAAATCGCTGGATAGTTTAGACCATCGCTAGCTGAAAATCCGACTCTCTGGGTAATT